>CATIWR010305928.1:0-30037 GCA_949677035.1 Omphalea diandra | reverse complement strand
AAACTCTCTCTCTTCTGGTGTCATATACATAGATGTGCATCAAGTAAATGTTTGATGGTGTGTAGGATGGATAAAACCTATATGCATATGTATTTTGAACATGAATGATATGAGTTATGTAAATGAAAATGGTCGTTACACCCTAACAGGCAAAAGACTTTAGAATCTTGACCCTTATCATTCATATGATTGTACAACCAACTTAATGGTTTGTATAGCCAATCTCTTAACTGTACAAACCACCTTAAACTTTAGAATAGTTTTAGCGCTTCATTATTGGTTGAGAATACAATGCAACCAGAGTCATCCTAGCTCTGTTGCACCCTTCCATCATATATAAATACCTTTCATTTGAAGAGGAGAAAAAGGTTTGCCCTAATAAAACTCTACTGAAATTACTCCATAAATAACCCTAACACAAAAAACTAGACCCCAAACCCATTTACATAAAGAACTAAGGTGGCTATATGAGTTTATGGTAGTCTTGATTTTGCAAATTTATTATTGATTACACATGACCTCCCCATTTGAAAATGGTTGTACCCTTATTCCCATAATGCATGTGTTTAATTCTTTGATGATGATATGCTTGATTGAGATTGGCTAGAAACGTGCTGAGGATTGATAACTAGATTAGCTAATAATAAGACTAAAATGGTAAAATGCGAACCAAAGATGTTCAAAGGTTAGATCCCTAAATCCAAGCAATTTTAGGTTTCCTAACCTCTTTTCCAAGTTATACGCAAGTCTTAAACCTAATCTCTAATGGGGTGAAGGCATATTACACCTTCTAAATAACTTAGGTAGGCTTAGAATACATCCTTACCTAGATTCTTGTCCTAACCAAAGTTAAGTGATGACTCCATGTTTCCATTCGAGATTATATTAATGTATTGTTCTATATTAGTCCCACATTAACCACAATCATGGAAAAAAGGCTTCTAACATTTGTACCATAATTAGTAGTTATTACTAATATATGGCCCCTCATCTTTTCGATCCCCCTATGATTGATCAAAGGTATGAGTCATAAGCAAGATTCCTTCAAACGCAACTTGAAAAATAATAAGCACTTATGCTGAGTCCACTTTAATACCCTTCTCGCTCACCAAATGTACTAACAGCTTGCCTAATTTAACTCCAAATATAAAATTCTTAGGATTAAGCCTAAGGTTATATTGGTCTACCCTTTGCAAGAACTTTTCTAAGGCTTCAAAGTGTCCTCACATTTAAGACTTTACCATCATATCGTCTATATATACCTCTACTTACTTATGGATAATATCATGAAACAAAGTAGTTTCCATTCGTTAGTAAGTCACTCCTACATTTTTCAATCTAAAAGGCATTACCTTATATTAATATGTGCCCCATTTAGTGATGGAAACATTTTTTACTTTGTTTATGGTGGCCATGAGGATCTGATTGTAGCTAAAAACCTATCCATAAATGAGAACATAACACATATTACCATACAGTCCACCAATACATCAATATGAGGCAATGCAAATTCATCTTTTAGGAAAGCTCTATTTAAGTCTTTATAGTCCACACATATACTTACTCTTCCATCCATGTTTTGCATTGGCATTATGTAAGCCAACCATTTGGGGCAGTCAACTATCTTTAAGAACTTAGCATTTAACTATTTTGCCACCTTTTCCGTCATTAATTATGCTTATTCTAGCCTCATTCGTCTAAGGTTTTGCTTTACCGACCTCATGTGTAGGTACATCGACATCATGTGCTTAACTATTGATCGATCAACCACTGGCATATCTTTATATGTCCATGTGAAGACCTTCTAATACTTGTTGAGCAATTGTTTTAACTTTTGTTGTTCTTCGAGTGTGATGTCGTTACCAATAAGTAAGACTTTCAAATTTTCATGTGTGTGAAGATTAAATACAGTGGTACATACATAATTAATATTAAATATGCTCATGAAAATAATACATGTCATGCATAATACCATCAAAAAAGACATCACACAAATAGGCAAATTTGTCATTCATTAATTTTAACTTAGAAATAAATACATCATCATCCTCAAAGATGCTAGAGATAAGAACATTAGAGACATGAAGAAAAAAAAGCTTCCTCAAGTGGATTTGCAATAATCTCCTTAACATTGGCCTTTTTTGTCTCTTTAGCCTTTTTCTCATTAACTGCCTTAAAAGTAATATTCAAATCACCAACTGTCCAAAGCTTACTTCTTTTACACTTTTTGTACTAGCCATGCCCTTTACCTTTACCATTTCCTTAAAATATTGCTTCATCTGATCATCTCCTAGTTCAACCTTCATAAAGCTCTCCCAAAGTGCCACCCCATCCAATGCTACATATTCAACTTTTATTGTCTATCCTTATGCTTTTCTACCATTATCTATATCCTCGATGGAATTCATAATCATGTTTTGAATGTTTTCCAAGTTTAACCTTGTATCCCTCCCTTTAGCATATGTACTAAGCTTGCTCTTCTCCTATTATGGGTCCTCATAGGGCACTTCTAATTTAGCTTATGTCGTTTGATTCACATTGATTGTCTCCCTTAATTGCCAAAACTACTACTTATATTCCTCATTAGACATCTTCCATTTTTCATTTCGTGGCCAAACAGTCTGAGAGCCATACAAAACTGTGGGTTAGTCTGATCCATAGCTTTCCTCTACCTTTGCAATCTATTTGCCTTTCTTCTTTTTCTTTTTCTTTTCTTCCAACTTTCTTCATCAAATAATTATTGATAATTCAAATAACTTGTTTCCTCAAGCTACATTTAAAAGAATGCTTTTTTGAGATCATCCATAGATTCATCCTCAACTTATTTCTTATCCTCCATAATAGTCTTCTTTTTTATCTCTCTAGCCTCCTCTCATTTCACAAAGAAATCAGACAAATGACCATGTAGATATCTTATCTTTAACTTTCCACCATTTTAATGATAACCTAATCTTTTTCTAGTGGTATGAGTAGGGATTTCGAGGAACTCCCATGCAGTCGTAGTGGTTTTCCCTAATCCCTATCCTAAAAGAAAGTTCACATCCTTTATGATGCCCATCATTATTGGATCAACCCACTAATCTATAACTCCAACAACCTAAAAACCTCTAAGTATGGGACAACTAAGCTCAGTGTCGACAATCTCTTTGATTTTCACATAAATTGTTACCACCTCACCTGTATAGGGGATCTTGACCTTCTAATGTACAATATATGACACAACTCCTAATGGATGATACCATAACCTCTCTATGAATAAAAAGAAAGTAATAGGAATATCTAGTACCATAAATCTACCGCTGTCTCCATAATCTTGGTCTTTACCATGGTCTTGAACACAACAACAGTTGGGCTTATATTGTCATCGCATGCCTATATGACACTATTTGATGCTTCTAAATCCTTCTTCAACACCCTAGACTTGCGTAGTAGCTTTAAAGGGTAGATGTTAATCTTGGATCCATCATTAACCATTACACATGAAGTCCATCTCTCTTTCACTTTAGCTCTAATAAACAGTGCCAAATTATGGTTCCTTCCTTTATGCAACAAATCTTCATCAGAAAAAGTAATGCTTCCTTTATTAGTAACCAAGGCCACCACATCCTTTGGTGTAGCTTCCTTAGAGAGAATTAAACTCAATAAAGCTTAAACCATTACTTTTTTATACTTTTGGGAGGTGATAAATAGCTTTTATAAGCTAATTTGTGTTGACATCTTCCTCAACTTTCTTAAGATAGGATTCTCCTCCTTCTTTTCCTTCACCATGGGCTAGTCCACCTCATTCCCAACTTTAGGCTATTTAAAGGCCTCCTTATATGGATAGTACTTCCCACTTCTAGTTACACAATTTGCCCATTCCTTTTCTTCTTCTTCATCACTCTTTTCCCATAACTTAATCATATTTTCTCTCTTCATTTCCTTTATTCCTCCATTTGAGTTTTCCTAAGGATTAATAATGCAAGCAGTGCTTATAGCTTTCATAGGTCACCTCCTAAAAAATGGCTATTACAACCTACTATGAATCATAAAGTTAATCATGAAGATCTTTAGTTTAGGGGCAGAACATTGTAATAGTTTGGGAATGGATTGCCCCTTATGCTTAGTCTTTTAGAGTTTGGTGGAATAATAGTTTTATTATCAATGATATCCTAGATCTTATTCTTCAACCTATAATAGTTGTTCATGTTATGCTTGCCTTATTGGTGAAAGGCAAATTAAACATTTATGTCATACTCTCTCGGCAAGGGATTGATAGGTAACCTTAGTGTTAATAGCTTTAATACCTCATTCTTTTATAACCTTTTGAATGCTTTGAATAAAGACATGCCCAATTTTATGAATTACCTTAAGGCTCTTACTACATTTATATCAACAGTCTTATTCCTTTGTCTTTGAGCTTTGGATGGCATACTTCTTCTTCTGCTATATTATTTCCTTGATACTATTCATAATTCCTTACCTTGTAGACTAGCTTCTCTAAGATCCTCAAAGTTACATACCAATATCCCTTTAATCCACTACCTAATCCTAGTAGTGCCCCCTCATTGATCATTCTAACCTACTTTTTTTTTTTATCAGCCGAGTAGTTGCCTTAGATGATAGTTTCTTCCCTTTTTTTATATAGTCATTGAAACTCTTACCAATTTTCTATCTTAATGATTTTAAGTCCTATAGAGTGACATCTAATGCTTTGTTACAAGCATAGTGCTTTTCAAAAGCTTCTATTAGCTCTTTCCAATCTCCTATGATTATCTTAAGCAAATTATAATACCAAGTCTTTATGGATCCCTTAAGTGACAACTCAAAAGTTCAAGCATAGTAGCGGTAGGTACTCCATACATCTTTATTATAAGTACATAAGAATAGATGTGGTTGGTTGCATCTTAGTATCTAGTGAATTGAGGAAGCTTAAACATTTTAAAATTAGCTAGAAGCTTTTCGAGCTTATGAGTAAGTAATTCCTTAATGTTCATTACCTTTTTCAGACCCTTAGTCTCCAAAGTCTTTTGGATCTTTTCTAACTTTTTAGTGAGGCCATCAAATCGAACACTTTCCTTCTCACTCTCCATAAGCTTATTAGGAGTTGTAGTGGTACTTCCTACTTTTTAGCTAGCTTACTCTTGTGATACTCTTTCGTCCTAAACAAATCATCATCAATCATTATAGGTATGGGTGTCTATGGATTCCTTCCTTTTATTAGTCTAACTTGTACATATCTTTCCATTCTTCAAGATCTTCTTAAGGCACTCAGTTACTTCCTCGATAATTCTCTCCTCCATTGTATGGTTGAGATTATCCCTTATATTCTCTATTACCTTAGGTGGTACAGTTAGCTCCATAATCAATTTCAGTCGTTGAATTTGACTAGTTATTTTGTTCTTCCTAGCTAATTGATTAGCTTTCCTATTCCACGAGGGTTTGGATGGATTTATAGTGGTTGCAAAACAAAGGTTATTAGCATGATGATGAATAAATAACAAATGCATGTATGCTTGAAATGCACACATTATTTGCAAAAGATACTTCCATCCTTATTACTTATATACAAAAGGTCAAGTGGCTCCTTCCTAAGTATGGTCTTATTCTTCTATCAATGCGGTATAGAGAATACTCATGATCCCCTTGGACCATGCAGGATAGGAGGCTAAAAACAATACATATACATAAAAACTAAAAGAGACAAAATAGGAGAAACCATTTACGAAAAGGGAAACTTTTTACATTGCTAAATGATACATATAGTTAGATTAAAAAAAAAACCCTTTACTAAAAAATAGAAGGGATATACATGAGTATCTATATAAAAAAATAAAAAAGAAACATCTACATAAAAAAATAAAAAAAAAAGAAACATACACATGATGGGTATGGAAATACACAAGTGCCTACATAAAAGGCATTACATAGGGACACCTAGTCATGTTCTTTGGAGACTTCAACCCTTCCTCAAAGAAATTCCAAAGAAAAGAGAGTCATATTCCAAGGTGTTATTGGCTTTTACATGCGCCTAGTGGTAAGTTGGTTGTTGTAGTTGATGGCTCCCACTTGGAGGACAGTTATTGTAAACTCCCCACTTGATATACTCAAAGGTACTTGGCTTATAAGTAATGAACCCTCCTTGTAATCTTCTAAGTTTAAGTTTTAAGGTAAGAGAATCCATCAGTTATTCTAAAGGTAGACCTAGTGCATATGGTGAAGTGTGAAGGTTAGATGGATGCAATGGATTAACCAATAATAAGAATAAAGTAGTAAAAGTGAACCAAATATTAGATGCAAAGTCAATTTAAAGTCCCCAGTAGAGTTGCCACTATGAGCACCTATTAAGTTTCGAGGTTACATTTGAACTAGTGGAATCTTGGTTACTACCCATATCTTTTATTGATCAATAAGGGATCAAAAGGATGAAGGTCATACACTAATAATAACCTTAATTATGGCTTGCATTTCATATTAATGAGGCATCCTTAGGGCCTCTTGTGAGATAGAAGCCCTTTTCTAATCCTTAGTCGGGCCAATTTGGGGCTAAGGTGAGATAATACATTAGTATCATCCTTAATAAAAAAGGAGTAACATCTAACTTTAGTTGGGATAAGAATAAGGGCAAGGACAAATTCTAAGTCTACCTAAATCATTTAGAAGGTCCAAACCATCTTCATCCCATTAGAGATTAGGTTTGAGAATTTAGTACGGCTTGGGGAAGAGGTTAGGCACTCTCAAACCACCTTGATTTAGGGATCCAACCTTTGTGAATATTTCATTTATGTTTACCATTTTAGCCTTGTTATTAACTAATTTGGTTAGTACTTCTAAAAATACGTCTAACACATCATATCAAGCATATCGTCATCAATGCACTACACACATTCACCAAAGGGGGGTAGATAGTAATATATCGAATAAAAGAGGTGATGCAAAATGACCAAAGTAAATATACAAAACAAGATCATACTAAATGTGCACTCCACCCTATAAAAGGAAACCAAATGTGTTAGTCATCAAATTAAATAAAAAAGGAAATTGAAATACCTTAGGTTTAAAGATGCCATCAATCAACACAATACCCATTTACATAATTACTCTAAGTTAGGGTGCCTAGCATGCATCTACATCTAAGATCATCATATGCATAATGCTTAACAAGCATCTACATCTAAGATCATCGTATGCAAACCCCATTATCACATATATATCAACACAAATAACCAAAAGATCTTGAAAATGTTCAAATATGACAAATATGATGCAAAAGCAGGAACACACATTTTGAATTATAGCCCAAGCATAAAGGCTTTAAATTCTCATATTGGACTTATGAGATTGTTGAATCCTCCTCCATTAATACTCTAAAGGAGCTTGAGCATCTTAATGACACCTTTAATTATGAAATGAGTTATGGTGTCAAGATGATGAAAATGAAAGACCCATGTGGCCAAGATCATTCAAGGTGCTTAAGATATTAAATCAACCATAAAAAGAGGTCCTTAAGTTGTAAGCTCTACCTTCTACCTTCTCCAAATTTGCCATATGAGAAAGAAATAGGAAGAATGGATAAGCCAGTGAGCTAGCCATTCTTCCTATCATGGTAAAAATAATGGAAACTTTTAAAGTCATTTATCATCACAAACCATATGAAATGAGATCATGAGGCCCTTGGGTATGCCATTCTCTCTCCCAATCATGTCTCAACATTATATACAAAGAAATAAAAGAAGAGAGCATGAAATGTAAAAGTTTAAAGTACATAAACACAAATGTAAAACCTTCCCATTTGATCCTTATTCCTATAAAGAGAAGAATAAGGGTCATAGGTATGTAAACCTAACCCTATTCAATGGTTAGAAATCACAAAGGATCCTTAGAACCTCAAAAGAATGAATGAAAAATTAATAAAGAAAAAGAAATAAAAAACTATCTCCTCAATCAAAATGGGTTGTACATACCAATCGATGGAATGTACAACCCTCATAGTGGCTTGTACATACCACAAAAAGGTATGTACAAACTATTAGGACTAGATCTTACAAAAAAAAAAAAAAGAAAAAAGAAAATAAAGGGGAGGAAGAATAAGGTTGTTAAATCCTTCATTGCTCTTTTGAACTTTGCCTTGCCCTCAAAGGCACTAAATGTTAAAGAATTATCCAAAAATGTTACGAAAGGATACAAATACAAGTCACTAAACTATGAAGTATACCTTGGATCTTTAAATGAAAGGTTTGAGAGTTAAGATGTAAGCATCATATTCTTAGCCTTAGGATGAAAGATCGATGATGAAAATCATTGAACATATTCCCCAAAATGCAAGGGAGAATTGCCAAAGGAGGAGGAACGAGGCCTTAGGACACCTTACAAAAACCTAAAACCAAACACCCATCATTAAGCCCTAGTCCAATGTAAGCCTAAACCCAAGCCAAGCCTCAACTACCAGCCTAGATTGATGGGTTGTATAGCCCATCATTAGGTTGTATAGCCCTGCCTTAGACCCTAATAGGGGAACCTTCTAGAATTGGTTCCCCGTTAAAACTTTGATATGTATGGCCCAACCTTTGTTGTACATCTCACATGCAAATTCTAATTCTAGGAGTTCCATCTTCTTTTCTTTGAATGAATATGAATATCCTGCAACCAAAATCATTTTTGGCTCCGGTGTGACCATCAATCATCTATAAAGACCTTTGCATTTGAAGAGGAGGGAGAGGCTTAGAAACCTTAGTGGTACTTTACCAATATTTCTCCATATTAATTCCTTAGAATAAAAACACTAAACTAATCCATTTCATCCATTCTCAATGTAGAATAAAGCCTGATTTTTATACTCTTATATATTTGCTAAGCATTTTAGAGGATATAAATCATCTAGTAAGCCTCCAAGGGCAAGGAATATACAAAGGCATCCAAAGAATCCCTCATTCCCTCTTTTCTTCTATCTTTTTTTTTCTTTTCCTTTGTTTTGAAAACCTAAAAATTGAGGGTTGTGTAGTATAATATTAACTTAATCCTTTGACTTGAAAATCACCATGGATTCCAATATGATGAACTTCATATTTTGATACAATCCAACATTATCTTTGATAAGATAATCATACAAACTAATATTGGACATGAAGTAAATCATATAAAGGAAAATAAGTGATTGAGGCAGAATTTGTCCCTCATATATTTATGAGAAATATATGTTTGGGCCCATCAATATGATAGATAGAAGAGATTGTATGACTATGCAAAAATGAATTGATAAAGTTACTAATGTGATTTTACATCAGTTTACTTGAAATTGAGATAGAATTAAACTATATAAGGATGACATGACCATGCCTTATGTTCAATTGAGATGTAATATGAAAAAACAATTATAATATTATTGGTAAAATAGGTTAGATTAGATCATTGACATTCACATAATTTGGGTAGTCATAATATCTTGCTATAGGTCATTTATAACTTGTAAGCCAAAATAGGTTTTGGGGACACTAGTAATATTATGTGAACTACAGGGTTGCACATATATAATAGGATTAAAGCAAAATTAGTTTTATTACGCTCTCTATTTATAATTAAGATAATTAGAGATATAATCTTAATTATTTAGATATCTATTTTATTTTAAATGTTAAAATGAAATATGATATTATCTTATCTGTATCTTTTAAGATATATAGTTGGCATAAATATTTTAATGGTTAAGATATATATATATATATATATATATATGCATATTTTAGGGTTTTCTAAAACACATAAAACATAGACATTTTCAAAAAAAAATGTTTTGGAGAGAGAGAGAGAGAGAGAAAGAAACCCTAGAGCTATCACACTTTCAATTTGGGGAAATCTTGTTCATATTGATACCTATAAAAGACGTTCATTAATTTGGTAGTGTCTCAATCCAATTATTTACACTCCAAGCTAGGGTTGAGTGTTACTGGTTATTGTCTCTTTTATTTGGATTGGTAAATTGAATTGCATGGATCTTTCGTGGGATTTTATGTAGAAAAATTTTTATTTTTTGCTACATTTTTTGCACTTCAACATTTTGATTCATAGATGTCATAGACTTCTGTTTGGACCAGATTTGACAATGACCAAGTGAGGAACTTGAGGTTTCTATGACTTTGGGAGTCTCATTATGTTTATGATTATTTTCAATAATATTATTGCTTTGCTTTGGCACTTCATTTCCCCTTATTTAAAGTTGCATGCTAACATTCTTGATGGTAAGTAGTTTATGTAGATGCTTAGCTCTTTTGGAGCAATAAGGTGAGGTTTCATAAGCCTTAGGACCTCTTTTATGATGATTTAGCCTTAGGCCACTTAAGCCCTCTAAGTGTTTTGCATTACATATTTACTATTCTTTGTGTTGCACGATTCATATGTTTATTCTTTGATGTTATATTCATCCTCAAGTGATGTTATGATGTGTTATCATGGACTTAGATGCATGTTTAGGTACCATGACTATGAAAATATGGTAAGATGTTTGGTAATTTCATTTGCTTGTTTGATTTCTTTTACTTGTATGTTTGCTATAATTACTAACTTGTGCATTTTCTTATGGTGTAAGTGCTTGTTTGAGTCAAACCATGTTTGATGGTCTTAATAGTCACCTTTGTTGACATGATTAATGGTTGCGAATGTGGATTTTAATATGTATGTCATTCCTTTTGCCATGATGCATGATCCCCATCTCCTTTGAGTTATTGACTTAGCTTTTTTTATTTGATTATGCTAGAGGCATGCTTAGAACCATTAAATTGGACTAATTAATAACTTATTTAAGATGTTAAAAGTGAACTAAAGATGCCTCAAGGTTGGATCCCAATCTATGGGCAGTTTAGAGGTGCCTAACCACTTCCCCAAGCCATACCTAATTTTCTAAACCAATCTATGATGAGTGAAGATGAAAAGGGCCTTCTAATTGACTTAATTCAGGCTCATATTTTACCTTTCCTGAATTCTTATCCTGACCAAATTTGGGTGGCAACTTCACAATTCCTAGGGATGGTACCAAAGTATTATCTCATCTTAGTCCCTCGTTGACCGCAACTAGGACTTAAGGCTTTAAACTTGTGCAGGGCCTAAAGGATCCCCTATTGATCCGAATGCATACCAATGTAAAGACCCCTCATTGGTTGGTAAAAGGGAGTCGTAAGCAAGATTTCACTTGTTCAAGCGAGTAACATCATTATCTGCATTTATTAGCACTCTAATATGAACATATTCATTACATAAATGATTTGCAATCCCACATGAACATATGCATTGGATAAATAATTATTTATATGTGAATTTGATGAGCATGACAACTATACTTGCATCATTGCATTTGGGACACTTGAACATATATGTAATATTTATACGGTTACATGGAAAATTATCTTATGTTGTGTGCATGTTATAGCATCATAAATAATGGTGTTTTATAGCTTATTTAAAAGTATAAGGAGCATATAGGGATTAGGAGATAGATAGAGATGATGAAAGAGTGAAGAAAAGGGACTAAAAGAGGAGAAGTGAACTTTCAACCAATGGAAATGAGACACCATGATTTTGTCTCATTAAATTAGGTTTACAAATTGAATTTTTCATCCTTTAATAGCATATTAGATAGGATAAATGTGAGGGGTAGCAGAAGAAAGAGAGATCTAAGGAAGAAAGAAATAAAGGAAGAAGAAGAACAAGAAGAAGGAGAAGGAGAAGGAGAAGAGTGAGCTGCCTAGGAAGGAATCCTAAACTTTTCTAGTTTTAGGAAAAGGGGCAAGTGATTTTATCTTATTCCCACATAAAATTCCTCCATCATAACATGTTAATCATGCATGGTTAGTAAGAACTATATAGTATTTAAGGTAGAGCTCACGTATGGAGGTTGTAGCGTAAAAAAAATAGAGCTGATTATATCAGTTTTGTTGTTAGAATAGTTGGTTGCACGACCTATGGCTCTTTCATTAGGATTGGTTCACAATCAACCAAAATCTCCTTAGTCTAGCTGTTTTTATATATTTTGATGATCTTATGTGTTGATTTAGACAATGTGTAAAATATGAAATTTGTAGGGTTATATGTCCTCTAAATTCTTATTAAGTAGTTTTGCTTACTTTATTGTGTGGAAAGATATTTATCACTTTTATTATGACTGACCTTGAACTTGATAAAACTAGTTTCATCTCTTAGTTCTATTTTTAAGAATTTGATGGCATAGAAAAGGGATTTGGTGATGCTCCAAACTTGAAAGTTGTATATTTGTATCTAATATATATTCTTATAAAATAGTTTTATCAAATCAATTATGGTTGATGAGATATTGCTCCTTTATTGTGATTGATTCTCAATGTGTTGAAAACATGCTCATCCTGATATTGAACATTTATTTTGGTGACCTTATCGACTAAATTTGATAATGTGTAAAAAATTTAAAATGTTACTATATGTGATATGTATCCTTTGGTAAATCATTTTTGAAATTGGATTTATACAATTTTAGATACACCCATTATTGTAAGATCTACTCATACTGAGATGATAATGAAATAAGGAAGCATTCAAAAATTCACCACATTTTCTTTATGTCTTATATTGATCTAAAATACAAATATGTTTTTATCATTATATGTCTACTTTATTTGAAAAAAAAAAGAATTAAGTCATTTGGATAAGTATATCTAGAATTATTATTGTGAGAGTGCAGTAGGGTCAGACTACCACATAATAATAATATGTTTAAATACTAGGTCCATTTCCATAGAATATGACCATAGTTACATACCATGCATTCAAACTCATTTTGACATTTTATAATAATATATGTATCAAGTTTTAGGATCCCAACAAGTTGAGGAAGCCTAAGAAAGAGGTCCAAACCTACCATAAAGGTTGGTCGCATTAAAAAGTGAGTAAAAGCCATAATTGGATTCTAATGTGTATGTGTAATGATTTTATAATATGGTTATGTTCTATTACATGTATATGTGATTGAATTGTGACATTTTACATATGAGTACAAGTTAAGTAAGAAGTATATGATCTTAATGATTACTTAGTATAACATTATGAATGAAATGGAACTAAAATGATATTGTTACCGACTTGTCAAACACTTGTAAGTCACTTGGAAAATGGGACTAATATGTCCTGTTGTCACATGTTATTGATCAAATGATTCACTTGTTATATGCTGGCCAGTAAAATCAAATGTCACTTGAATCATATGAGTTCTTGCGAGTAGTGTTTGCTTTGAAAGGTCTTAACAAAATCAAATCTATTGCGTTTGCACTTGCATAGCCAATTTTTATACTTGTAATGTATCCATATGATATTTGATTGTTGGTTGTGCCATAAGAATACAATTATTATTTTTATTCATTGAGTCACGACTCAAGAAATCGCAATTATGTTTTTTAGATACTAAAGCATAGGGTTTGGATATTTTGGAGCATAAAGTTTTGCATATAAACACATAGAGCTCAAGTCATCGGCTAAATTCCTACTATCTCTCTTCTTGTGTCATGCACATATGCATAAATAGGATTCAATTTATGGTCACTAACTTTTAACATTAGTTAACATATATGTACATGAAATACATGTTGGATTGGGTATGTATGATGAGTCAACCTTTATGCATATGTATTTTTGGACATAAATGCTATAATTAGTAAATGAAAATAGTTGTTCTTGTTTTGGTATTAGAGCAGGGATAGGTTCCATAGGGACATACATCTGAACATGAAATGACTTTTACACTATTATGCATTAACATATGACATAGTCTTATGTTAGCAATGAGAAGTCATGGTAATACCCATGACTTACCAAAGAGAGGGGAGTCCACTGATTTGTATTCCACATAAGCATCCTACCAACCATTGTAAGACCAGCCTACTAAGAGAGTTAAATCTCATACATAGTCTCAAGCACAACACATATCTCATAGGCAACCACAATATAGAATTAGTGAACCAATAGTGCAGGGTCAAAAAAAATCAAAGAGAAAGAAGATATAACAAATTAGGTGTAGTTGACTAAAAAGAACACAAAGAGTTTTGAATTTTATGAAATGCACAACAAAAGAAAAGTTTGATTATGCAATGTCGCTATTACAAAGGGATGCATATGATTGGTGGGAAACCATTCTAGGGAGTGATGTCCAGTCCCTAATGCTTACATGGGATGATTTTCTCTATGGGTTCAACAATAATTATATGCATGAAGTGTACAAATACGACAAAAGAAGGCAATTTTTGAATCTAAAATAGGTGAAGATGACTGTAGTTGAGTATGAGGTAAAATTTAATCAATTATCATATTATACATCCTTCATATTAGCCATTGATAAAGATAAATGTTGAAAATTTGAAAAAGGATTGAGATATGAGATCGAAAGTGAGATCACAATTATAGATGTTAAAAGTTATACCAAGCTAAAAGCTATTACAATCAAGGTGTAAAGATTAGAAAAAGAAAGGATAGAGCAACATATAAAAAATGGCTTATTGAGTTTGTAAGAGATTTTAATAGAAAGAAAGGTAAATGTGAAGATTATATGCCATCACAATCTAGTGCTAAGGGTGGTTAGTCTTGCTATTGAGGTAAGGGATTAGGAGTTTCATCTTATGTAAGCAGAGGTCAAGTCCAAGTTATGCAACAATGGCCCTCATGTGTACATTATAGCAAGTAACATATGGGTGAATGTAGGAAACTGATAGGTGGGTGCTACTTTTATGGGTCTTTTGATCATATGCATAGAGATTATGTCCTGAAAGATCTAAAATGTTAAAGGGAGGTAAAGGCAAAGGTAGAGCTACATTATAGTCCACAGTTAAAGTTTCAAAAGCTAGTGAAGTTGGAGTATCATTTGGCAAGGTAAAGGTAAAATAACTACAGCTTGTCAAGGTATAAGCAAATTAGAAGGTCAAAGTTCTAAACCCCCAACACAGACCAGAGTATTTGCCATGACTAGGAAAAAGTTGTTGTTGCTTTAAAAGTTATCATTGGTAAACTTTTTTCCATGATTTAGAAGTTGATGCATTAATTGATCCTGGCTCCATACATTAATTTATTTCATTGAATATGGCATCACAATTATGTTGTAAGCATTAACCTTTAGGTTTTAGCCTATGTGTTAGTACTCCTTTGAGAGATGTGATGATTGTGGATAAGTTATGTCATGATTGTGTGATTCACATTGATGACATTGAGTTGAATGTCGGTCTAGTATTGTTGCCACTCCATGAATTTGATGTGATATTGGGTATGGACTGGTTGTCCAAATATCATGCAATAGTGAATTGTTTTACTAAGGAAGTTATTTTGGAATCACTGAATTAGATAAAGGTTGTGTTTCAAGGGGAAAAGCAAATTGTACCTACATGTTTAGTTTCTGCTATCAAGGCTTTCACATGATTAAAGGTGATTATGAGGCTTATTTGACACATATGGTAGACACAAGGTTCACAGATGAAATACTTGAGAATATTCTAGTGGTAAATGAGTTTCCATATGTGTTTCTAGCTCGCTTACCTGGTTTACCATCTGACAGGGAGATAAAATTCATAATTGAGTTAATCCCAGAAACAACATTGATATCAATTCCACCTCATAAGATGGCTCCAACTGAGTTGAAAGAATTGAAAACCCAATTATAATAACTACTTGAAAGGGATTCATCAGACCTAGTGTATCACCTTAAGGTGCTCCAGTGTTATTTGTTAAAAAGAAAGATGGGATAATTAGGATGTTTATTGATTATAGGCAGTTGAATCGGGTTATTGTGAAGAAAAAATATCATTTCCTAAGGATAGATGATATGTTTGAACAATTACAAGGAGCATGAGTGTTTTCTAAAATTGACTTGAAATCAAGATATTATTAGCTCAAAATTCCAAGCCCATATGTATCGAAGACTGCTTTTTGAACAAGGTACGGGCATTATGAATTTTTGGTGATGCCATTTGGTATGACTAAAACACCAGCTACGTTTATGGCTTTTATGAACAAAGTGTTTTAGCCTTACTTAAACAAATTTGTAATTGTGTTCATTGATGACATACTGGTGTATTCAAGGAGCAAAGATAAGCATGAATAACAATTGAGGATTGTGTTGTAAATTTTGAGAGAAAAATAACTATTTGCTAAATTAAGCAAGTGCGAGTTCTGGATTGACCATTTGATATTTTTAGGACATGTAATTTCTAAAAAGGGCATAGAGGTGATTCCAAACAAAATTGAAGCAATAGTATAATGGAAAACCCTAAAGAGTATGGTAGAAGTTCGAAATTTCTTAGGACTAGTTAGGTATTATCATCAATTTATTGAGGGGTTGTCACTTATAGCTACTCCTTTGACTAAGTTACTTCAAAAAAATGCAACATTTCAGTGGTCTAAAGCATATCAATAGTGTTTTGATGAATTAAAAGATAGATTGACATCTGCTTCAATGTTAGTTGCTCTTATAGGTAATGGAGGATTTGTAGTTTATAGTGATGTTTCTCATCAAGGTTTGGGATGTGTTTTAATGCAAAATGGTAAGATAATTTCATATACATCTAGATAACTGAAGCCTTATGAATTATCTTACCCAGTACATGATCTAAAACTTGTTATCGTTATGTTTGCTTTAAAAAATTTGGAGACGTTACTTGTATGGAGAAACTTTTTAGATATTTATAAATCATAAAAACTTAAAGCAGTTGATGAGCCTAAAAAATTAAACATGAGATAGAGGTGTTGGTTTGAATTGCTAAAGGATTATGATTGCACCATTGAGTATCACCGAAGGAAGGCAAATGTGGCTGTTAATTCTTTAAGCAGGAAATCAAGAAGTATTGTAGCTCATTTAGTTCGGTTATAAGCTATGAATGTGAAAATAAACATACAAAAGAATGGCGTATTGATTGCTACTTTTCAAGTGAGACCAATGTTGCATGATCGAATTAAAGATGCATGGGACAAGAATCTAAAGTTACATAGAATGATTAAAATGGTCAAATAGGGGAGACATGGTAATTTTGATATTGGAAATGATGCCTTGATGTTGGGTTTTTGTATTTGTGTGCCTAATGTTGAAAACTTATGAAGAGAAATCTTAGAAGAAGCACATAATGCTCATGCATCCAGGAATAATGAAAATGTATAATACCCTGTGATCTCATTTTTTGTGGCCCAAATTGAAAAAACATGTAGCATCCTATGTCTCAACATATTTGACTTGTCGGCAAATCAAAATGGAACATCAAGCACCAACTGGAAAATTGAAACCATTGATGATTCTGGTCTGGAAATGGGAAAGAATAACCGTGGACTTTGTATATGGGTTATTGAGAACTTTGAAGAAAATTGATGCTATATGGATGATCATTGATAAACTAACTATGTTAACGCACTTTTTGCCTATTTGATGGGGTTGTTCACTTAAGCACTTAGTTAAGAAATATATGGATGAAATTATCAAATTACATGGGGTTCCAATGTCCATTATTTTAGATAGAGATCCATGATTTACATCTTGATTTTGGGTCAGTTTGCAACAGGTATTAGTTCCAATTTGAGCCTCAATACTGCTTTTCACCCTCAAACAGATGGGCAATCAGAAAAGACAATTCAAACACTTATAGACATGCTTCGAGCTTGTGTGATAGAGTTCAAAGGTGCATAGGATGAGTATATTGCCTTGATTGAATTTGCTTATAACAATCATTATAATAACAGTATACAGATGGCACCATATAAAGCACTATATGGAAGAAAATGTTGAAGTCCTATCTATTAGGATGAACAAAAGGATATGTGTTTTAGAAGGGCTAAAACTAGTGCAAGACTTTGTGGGCAAGGTGAAGGTAATCAAGAACAAACTTAAAGCATTGGAAGACATGCAAAAGAGCTATGCATACCAATATAAAAGAGAAATGGAATATGAGGTATGAGATAAATTGTTCCTTAAATTTTCACCATGGAAAGGAATAATTCGATTTGGCAAGAAGAGGAAACTAAGTCCTCGATTCATAGGGCCATATGAGATCCTAAAAAGAATCAGTCTGTTGGCTTATAGACTAGTATTACCACCAAAGATGGCTTAAATTCATGATGTATTTCATATAAGTATGCTCAAAAAAGTATCAGCCTAATCCAACACATATACTTAGGGATCCAGTAATGATAATTGCAGAAGATGTAAGTTATGTTATCATTCATTATAAGATAAAATAGTTACGAAATTAAGAAATCCCTTTGTTTAAGGTGTTATGGATAAACTACTCATAAGAAGAGGCTACATGGAAAATTGAAGAGAACATAAAATGACAATATCCACATTTGTTTACAGGTATTAAAATTCAGGGACGAAATTCTTCATAAGAGGGGAAGAAATGTAACATTCCTATCCTCATTCATTAGCATTCTCACATGGACATAGTCATTGCATAAATGATTTGCAATCACATATGAACATATGCATTGGATAAGTGATCATTTATATGTGAATTTGATAAGTATGATAATGACACTTGCACCATTGCATTTCGAACACTTAAATATATATGTAATGTTTATACAGTTGCATGACAAATTATCTTATATTGTGTGCATGTTATAGCATCATAAATAATGGTGTTTTAGATCTTATTTAACAGTATAAAGAGCATATTGGGATTAGGAGATGGATGAAGGTGATGAAAGAGTGAAGAAGAAGGACTAAAAGAGGAAAAGTGAACTTCCAACCAATGAAAGTAAGACACCATGATTTTATCTTATTAGAATAAGTTTATAAATTGAATTTTTCATCTTTTAGGAGTATATTAGAGAGGGTAAATGTGAGAGTTACAAAAATAAAAAGAGAGCTAAGGAGGAAATAAATAAAGGAAGAAGAAGAAGAAGAAGAATAAGAAGAAGAAGAAGAAGAAGAAGAAGAAGAAGAAGGAGAGGGAGAGCAAGAAGAGTGAGATGTTAATCTAGAAAAAGAGGTAAGTGATTTTGTCTTTTACCCATATGAAATTCCTCCCACATGACATGTTAATCATGCATGGCTAGTAAGAATTATGGATGATTATAGGTGGAGCTCATGTATGGAGTTTGTAGCTTAAGAAAAATAGAGTTAATTGTGTTGCTTTTGTTATTAGAGTAGCTTGTTGCACTCATGATTTCATAACCTTAGAAGAAGAATTAGAGAAAGTGTAAACCATGAAAGTTATAGCTTTATGCCCCATCTCAAAGCATGTAAAACTTTTTTGATTTGGTGTTTATGAAGAGCTATGACTCATTTATTATGGTTGGTTCACAATCAATTGAAATCTCCTCAGTCTAGCTATTTTTATATATTTTAATGACCTGATGTGTTGATTTAGACAAAAAGAAAAATATGAAATTTGTAGGTTTATATCCTCTAAATTCTTATGAAGCAATTTTGCTTACTTTATTATGTGGAAAGAGATCTACCTCTTTTATTGTGACTAACCCTAAACCTAATGAAACTAGTTTCATCTCTTAGTTCTATTTTTCAAGTATTTGATGGCCATATAATGGGAATTTGGGTGGTGTTCCAAACTTGAATGCTTTATATTTGTGTCTAATATATATCCTATAAAATAGTTTTGCAAATATACCATGGTTGATAAGATATTGCTTTATTATTATGATTGATTCTCAATGCGTTGAAAACCTACTCACCCTGAGATTGATAATTTATTTTGGTGACCTTATAGACTAAATTTGATAATATGTAAAACATGAGAAATGTTACCATATGTGATATGTGTCTATTGGTACATTATTTTTTTAATTGGATTTTTACAATTTTAGATATACTCATAATTATAACACCTACTCAGACTGGGATGACATTGAAATATAGCATAATTTAAAAATTCACCAAATTTTCTATATGTCTTACATTTATCTAAAATTTGAATATGTTGTATCATTATGTGTCTAGTTTATTTAAAATAAAAGAATAAAGTCATTTAGATAAGTATATCTAGAGTTATTATTGTGAGAGTGCAGTAAGGTTAGGCTGTCATGCAAGAATAATACGCTTAAATACTAGGTCCATTTGCATGGAACATGACCATAGTTGCATACCATACATGCAAACTCATTTTGATATTTTATAATGATATATGTATCCAATTTTAGGTTCCTAACACTTTGAGGAAACCTAAGAAAGAGATCCAAACCTACCATAACGGTTTTTCACATCAAAAGGTGAATAAAAGCCATAATTATATTCTAATGTATATATGTGATGATTTTATAATATGGTTATGTTCTATTACATGTATATGTGATTGAATTGTGACATTTTACATGTGAATACAAGTTAAGTGAGAAGTATATGATCATAATGATTACTTGGTATACCATTATGAATGAATACCTGCATATGGAACTAAAAGGTTGTTATGACCGGCTTGTCAAACACTTGTAAATCACTTTAAAAAAGGAACAATATGTCCTACTGGCACATATTATTGATCAAATGATTTGCTTGTGTTAGACTAGGTTATTCAAACCTAAGTCAAGACTCTCTTTTGATCTTGACAATATAGATTGAAAGGTTCTAATGTTCATTTTAAATGTTGTTTTTATAGTTTTATCTTCAATAGAAGTCAAAATCTCCATCTTATTAAAGAACATCCAAATTCGAGGTCAATATCCCCTAAGTCACGACCGCAACACTACTATAAGAATGGGTGAAGCTAGACTAGAGGAATTAGCTGGTGAATTCGCAGTCGCCACACAGCTAAAGGAGCCTTGGTTGAATTACAGAGGAATTCACGATCTTAGTCTCGCCCAAGATACAATGATATCACGACCGCAACTTTTGATAATCGTTAGAACACCATGGTTATATTTTCCTGGATAACCAATGGACAGCTGACACGTAGACTAATCGTTAGATACAAACGGGGCTTTTTGCCAAGATTTTCGACTCCATAATGGAAATTAGAAATTCGCGATCGCAAAATTGGAATAGCGACCACGACTTCCCTCTGACAAGTATTTAATGCAAAATCTGCCTAGCACATCTTGAAGATTTGGAGATAGTTTTAAAGTAATGTCTCTTTGGTGGATGTGGGCTATAAATACTCCACCAAACTTATATTAATGCAAGAGAAGAACTAGTAGTAGTGCTAAAACTCTTGCAAAGTTAATTATCTACTTTAATTCCTTATTTATTTGTACATAGTTTGGTGTGAGCTTTAAACACCTTGTGTAGGGTTTGAGAGTTAGCCAAGTTGTAAAACTCTTATATAGGTTTGAGTGTGAGCCTTGGGAAAAACACTTGTAAGATTTGGTGTGAGCCTAAACACTAGGTTGAGTGTGAGCCTTGGGAAAAATCTTGTAAGGTTTGGTGTGAGCCTAAACACTAAGTTGAGTGTGAGCTTGTAAAACACTAATGATTGAGTGAAACACCCAATTGGTAAATTGGGGAGTGGATGTAGGGTTGGTTAATACCTGAACCATTCTAAAACTCTTATGTTCATTCTGTTCTTACTCTTTCTATAATATTTCATTTTTATAAGCATCCTCCAAAATCAAAAGTTCAAATTTACCACCAATTCAAGCCCCTCTTCTTGGTACACTAGGACTACAACTTGTTATATGCTGGCTAACAAAATCAAATGTCACTTGAATCACATGAGTTCTCGAGAGTAGTGTTTGCCTTACAAGGTCAAGACAAAATCAATATGTTGCATTTACACTTGCATGTCCAATTATTATACTTGTAATGTATCCTGATGGTATTTGGTTGTTGGTTGTGCTATAAAAATATGATTATTGTTTTTATTCTTTGAGTTGTGACTCATAAATCATAATTATGTTTTTCAAATACTTGAGCATAAGTTTTGGATACTTTAAAGCATGAAGTTTTGCAGATAGACATATAGAGCTAGGTTGTCAGCTAAATTCCTATTCTTTCTCCTTATGTCATGTACATATACCTAGATAGGAATCAGTTTTTGATCACTTGCCTTTAACATTAGTTAACATATATGTACATTAAATACATGTTAGATTGTGTATGTGTTATGAGTTAACCTTTATGCATATGTATTTTTTGACATGAATGCCATGATCAGTAAATACAAAAGTAGTTACATAGTGTAACCTCGAAAATTGCTAATGCTCACATAGAGTTTCTAGTTTTAGGTGGTTTTAATAGCAATTTTAGCAATAACTTTAGGTCAAAAAATGAGCCTCTCCTTCCCTCTTTAAATGGAGGGCATTATAGTGAGACGATGGGTGCACCTGAGCTAGGACGACTCTAGTTGCTTCTTATATTCAACCCTTAATAAATAAGAGCTAAGAATCTACTAGAATTAGGGTTTTAGTACTATATGTATAGCTAAGAGGTTGGTTGTGCAAAGCTCTAAGATGGTTATACAACCAAGTGAATTCTAGGTGTCTAGATTCTAGAATCTTTTCTTTGTTAGGGTTAAGAACATGTCTTACAGCCAAGAGAGTTGGTTATATAGCCATGTATGTTAACTATACAATAATCTAAAGTTTGTTTAGTAACTTCTCAAGTTGGGTTTACTTAGGCTTGTGGGCTTAGCTTAATTTGGTTTGGGCTTTATCCTAAGTATCTCTTAGGCCTTATTCTTTTCTTTACAATGATTCTTTTACATATCAATGAATTGGTTCTGATTATATCTCATCATTGGCCTTGCATCCTAAGGCTTAAAATCCTATGCTCACACATAAATAATGAGGTAAGAAATTATATGCTCTTGTCTCAAAATAAAAGTCAAGACAAACTATAAACTAATATAGATTTTAACACATAAACACTTATATTTGACATTTTATCAATAAACTCACAAAGTTATAATCTTAGTCATATTCATAAAGCTACTTTATTTTTAATCATTCTAAGAAATACTTTAAAATTTGGCATCTAATTTATTGAAGTGTTTTTAGAATTGAATAAATACATAAAATATTAAAGATCTACTAAATGCAAAATTTACATAATCAACACTCTTAATATTGAGTAGACTCTCTATGCTCACCATAAATAAAATAATTCAATATCTCATACACCAAGCATGCATAATGTCCATTTCCATTTAAGGGAAATTCATCTTCATCATCATCTCATAAAATCTTATAATTGTTGTTCATATTAGTAAATATGTTTTAGATAACATAAGATTATGTGTACACAATATGCTTTGGTCAAAATATGCATGTGTAATGGTATGTTATGTTTATAAAGCTCATAAATAAGAAAACTCTAGCCTTCAAAAGGCTTATCCCTTTGGGTAGATAAACTTTCTAAACAAGTGTACCTTTAAAATTTCAAAGGCTTCATCTTGTACATGATTTTGAAATTACTGCATATAATAAACCCCTTTGCACATATTAGTTATATACAATAAATTTAAAAATTACATTTTCACTGCATTAAGAATAATTCTACTGTGAGCACTGAATTTTGGATTGCTAGGATACATGCCCAATGATTAGAAACTTATTAAATTCATACCCAAAAGGATAAAGGAAACATTACTCAAGAAAAGGCAAAAGCTTGGATAAACATTGAATCAAACCTTCCCTTCAAATACCCAAACCTAAAGAGCTTAGTTTTAAGATTGCAAGAATAGTCTTGGCCATACAACTAACTTGGTTGCATGGTCAACTTAAAGGTCTGTATAGATAAATTATGGTCTATACAGACAATCCAAAAATAAAATAAAATAAAAAACTAGAAGCTCCTAAACTAGTAACTAAGAACACCTAAGTGGTTATACAAATAAGTAATGGTCTTTACAAACAACTTGAGCTTTGTACATACAACTTTAAAATCCTAAATTCCTTAATATTTAGTGATCTTATCCTTAGAGTGAGAAGGATAGGAGGGGATAGATGTAATCTATGCTATAAAGCATAAATGCACCCACATTTCCTTTATAAGTACTCTACCTCTTGGAAAGGAAGGAGAGATGAAAACACCCTAAAGAAGTGTTGTCAAATTGTAAACTCAAACCCTTAAACACCCCTATTTAGAGAAACCAAAGAACCCTTATCTTAGCCTTAAGGATTTGAGATAAAGGTAGTTTTTTTTACTCTTGATATTAAAACCTTTGTGTTTTTAAAGAAGAATTTATAACTTTTACTGCCTTTGAGGACCAAGAGCTAACCTTCAGACCAAACCAAGCCTCTTTTCCCCTTCCCTTTTCTTTTTTATCTTCTTCTTCCCTTTTTCTTCCCCTTCTTTTTGTACTCTATCTATAATAGGCCCAGTAGTTTGTAAAGACACTTTTATTATCTGTATATATCTTTCAATGGTTTATATAAACCACTAATTTACTTGTATAGACTATAGACATTATTCATAAAAAGCTTTCTTCCTTATTTTTCTATGTTTTTAGTCATTTTCTTTAATTCTTGAGCCTATAAATGGGGGAGATTAGGTAGGTTGCAACAACCAATTACCTTAATCTCTAACTAAATTTTATGGATATATACCATTAAGTAGGTGTTTAACATATCCAAAATGTTATGTTTGTGTTACTTTTTTGCCTCTTTAAGCATGGGTTTGGGAGGAAGGTGATGGGGAGAGACTTTAAGGCTAGTGACTCCTTGATTCCCTTCCATTATATGTTCATAACATCTTTCCATAGTCGTTCTAGGTATAATCACCAATACAACCTTTAAGGGGGCTGGCTGGCCTTCTAAATGGCCAAGTTGATCTCCTCACCATTTTTATCATATAGGATGCAAAATGTCATATTTGGGAGAGATTTAAAACACTAAGGATCCGTATTTATGCTATTTAATGTCTTATCCATTTGAGTTTCTCTATTGCCTTTAACACAACATACACTTACTTGCTTTAAAATGCATCTTAGTCCTCTTTCATGGCAAGAATTGCTTCCCATTTGCTCTTGGCATATTAATCAAATTTAAGGGTAATTTAATAGAATTTTTAGGATATCAATGACCCTATAATTCTATCCCACATTCTTCCTAAGAAAGAATTAATGCCTTCATCCCTGATTCTTCATAGCATGCACACTTTATGATGCATACCATATCACCAATGCACAATAAATCCTTTAGTTTATTATTTGAACATATTTGGATGATTAAGGCAATAGGGTTAAGGTATGAATGGCCTATTTTAGGACTAATTATGCAACATTCCTATCCACATTCATTAGCATTCTTACATGAACATATTTGTTGCATAAATGATTTCCAATCCCATATGAACATATGTAATGGATAAATGATCATTTAGATATGTCAATTAGATAAGCATGATGATGACACTTGCACCATTACATTTAGAACACTTAAACATATATGTAATATTTGTATAGTTCCATGGCAAATTATCTTATGTTGTATGCATGATATAACATTATAAATGATGGTATTTTAGAGCTTATTTAAAAGTATAAGGAGCATATTGAAATTAGGAGATGGATGGAGATGATGAAAGAGTGAAGAGGGACTAGAAAAGGAATATTGAACTTCCAACCAAAGGTAGTAAGACACCATGATTTTGTCCTATTGGAGTATGTATAAAAATTAAATTTGTCACCTGTTAAGATCATATTAGAGAGCTAAAAATGTGAGGGAGTGCAAAAAATATAAAGAAAGAAAGGAGGAAGAAGAAGAAGAAGTAGAATGAGAGAGAGAAGAGTGAGCTAGCTTGAAGGAAACCATGAGCTTTTTTAGTTTTAGCAAAAGTGGTAAGTGATTTTATCTTCTTCCTTCATGAAATTCCTCCCTTATAACATTTTAAACATGAATGGTTAGGAAGAATTATGGAGTAATTTGAGGTAGAGCTCATGTATGGAGGTTGAAGCTCAAAAGAAACAAGAGTTGATTGTGTTAGCTTTGTTATTAGAGTAGATATTACACCCATGATTTCATAACCCTAGAAAAGGATAGGGAAAGTGTAAAATATGTAGGTTGTAGCTTTATTGCCCATCTAAATGCGTGTAAAACAGTTTTGCTTAATTTGGTGTGTGTGAAGAAATATGGCTCCTTCATTAGGACTGGTTTGCAACCAACTGAAATCTCTTCAGTTTGGCAATTTTCATATATTTTGATGACTTTATGCTATAATTTAGACAAAGTACAAAACATGAAATTTGTATGGTTATATCACCTCTAAATACTTGTAAAGCATTTTTGCTTGATTTGTTATGTGGAAATAAATATGGCTCGTTGATTGTAACTGATCTGAACTCGATGAAACCTCATCAGTCTTATCATTCTATTTTCCAAGAATTTGATGGCCATAAAATCAGAATTTGTGATGTGTTAAACTTGTATGTCTTATCTACATGATTTTAAAATATTTTTGCCAAATTTACTATGTTTGATGAGATATTGCCCCTTCATTATGACTGATTATCAACATGTTAAAAATTTGATCACCCTGAGATTAGTCATTTGTTTTTGGTGACTTTATAAATTGAATTAGACAATGAGTAAAACATAAAAAATGTTAATTTATGTGTTTTGTAACTTTTGGTAAATCCATTTTGAAATTGGATTTGTACAATTTGAGATATATCTAAGATTGTATGACACACTCAAACTAAAATGACATTAAAACAGGGCAAATTCAAAAAATCACCACATTTTCTATATGTCTTATATAGAACCTTGACTATGTTGTATCATTATGTGTCTAGTTTATTTGAAAAAAGAATCAAGTCTTTTGGATTAGTATATCTATAGTTATTATTGTAAGAGTGTAGCAAGGTCATGCTGTCATATAAGGAAAATATGTATAAACACTAGGTCCACTTGCGTGGATCATGCCATAATTGTATACCAAGCATTCATAATCATTTTGACATACTTATAACCAAGTATTTATCAAATGTTAAGATCTCAACACTTTGAGGAAGCCCAAGAGAGAGGACCAAACCTACCATAAAGGTTAGTCGCATCAAAAGGTGAGTAAAAACCATAATTAGATTCTAATATGTATGTGTGATAATTTTATGATATGATTATGTTCTATTACATGTTCATGTGATTGAATTATTACATTTTACATGTGAATACAAGTCAAGTGAGAATTATATACTCTTAATGATTACTTGGTATACCAATGTGAATGAACACTTACATATGGAACTAAAAGGATGTTGTGATCGGCTTGTCAAACACTTGTAAATCACTTGGAAAAGGGACCAATATGTCCTACTGGCACATGTTATTAATCATTGTTATATGTTGGCTAGTAAAATCAAATGTCAATTGAATCACATGAATTCTGAGAGCAGTGTTTGCCTTACAAGGTCATGAAAAAAAAAATCAATCTATTGCATTTGCACTATTATAGTCAATTCTTATACTTGTAATGTATCCTGATTATATTTGATTGTTGATTGTGCCATAAGAATTGTATTATTATTTTTATTCATTGAGTCGTGAGTCATCAAATTGCAATTATGTTTTTCAGATACTGAAGCATAAGGTTTGGATACTTTGGTGCTTAAATTTTTGCATAGAGACACATGGACCATAGGTCATCGGCTGACTTCCAATTCTCTCTCTTCTTGTGTCATGTACATATATCTAGATTCAAACCAATTTATGGTCACTAGTCTTGAACGTTAGTTAACATATATGTACATTAAATATGTGTTAGAATGTGTATGTACGATGAATCAACCTTTATGCAATTGTTATTTTGGACATGAATGCCATTATTAGTATGGAAATGGTCATTACAAATTATGATGGACACTTAGGGGTAAGTAGCTAAGATACTTTAAAACCAAGGTCAAGATAACTTTGGTTTTACATATATATTTGATCTAATTAGATTTACGGGCTACCTTTTTTTATGTTTTATTTCTTTATTTTAAGAGCTAATTTGTGTTTGGCTTTGTAAATTTTGAAGGCTAATAATTGCATATGATTTACCTACTCATGTGATTACATGAACTGCCTCTTTTCATTTGATTTTATACCTAAATCCTTATGGTGAATGTTTGTGTTGTTTTCGTTAAATGGATAAGTATGCACTAGATATATGGTTAGGGCTGCTCTAAAATGGATTAAGTAATTGATGAGGATAAAACTTATAAATGTGAACTAAAGATTTTAAAAGGTCAGACTCCTAAGTCCAAGCAATTCAGGGATTCCTGACCTTTTCCCCAAGCCATATCCAACTCAAACTTGATCTCTGTAGGTGAAGATGGGGTTGGACCTTCTAGTTAACCTATTAGACCAAAACTCTACTTCACCTAGAAATTTATCCCAACCAAAGTCGGTGGTGACTCTAGTCAAAAATTTAGGGTACCATCAAAGTACTACCCTTTTAGTCCCTATTTGCTACTTGATTCCAAAAGGGCTGCTAACATTTGAGATGCCTTCCTTTGGATCCCTTTAATGATCCACTCATGTATCAACAATGTTGTACCGAAATATGACTTCATATTCTCTTAACCCCCTAATGGTTGACAACTCCACTAGGTACTAATATAATTAACTTTAAGACATAATCTCTTATTCACCTTTACCATGTTTTCCCTTATTAATTGAATTATCCATTGCCTTCACATAGATTTTGTAGACTCCATGTACATTAGGTTGGACATTTAGATAGTTTATAGATTCTCAAACTTAAGAGTTAAGCTCCATTTAGGCTTATGAGATGATGCAAAAGGCTTATCACTTATAAGCTAAGTATCTTTAGGTATGTCAAATAGGGGGTATATGACAATTGTCCACTAAGTTTGCAAGATCCATTTACTACAACAACCTTTTAAACCAATAGGCATATGTAGGAATCATAGTATCGTGGAATAGGCATCCCTTTTGTTTGATTGCATTTTTTTAAGGAAGGGTTAGAATCCTTAAAAAGCATAACTATCCCTAAATGTAAATAATTGAGTATACCTTATTCCTTTCCATGTAAACTTTATTCCTTAAATGTAAATATTTGTGTATGCCCTATTCTCCACCATGTAATGTTATTCCTCAAAGCAAATTTACATGTACAGCCCACCCTCCACTTTGTAAATGAGGACTTCCATTTAATAAACATTCCACTTATCCATGTAAAGAAAGTTTAGTGTTTTTTTAGGACACCTACTGTGACGACCGTATTCATATTTGCTCTGATACCAATAAATGTAACGACCATTTCATTTACAAAACTCATACTATTCATGTCCATAATCTGTAATGCAACCTATTAGAGCACTCAACATCTAGGATTTGCCCATCGGCCCCGTAATGTCATACACACTGGGATTTGCCTATCGGCCCCGCGATGTCATACACACTGGGATTTGCACGTCTGCTCCGCGTATGCTTGGGCCCTCTCTGATACCAAAACTATAACATCTAAATTCATTTGTCAAACCAATAAATGTGACATCCATTATTCTCATTTGTAAATCAGCTTTTATACTATAAATTGTAACGTCACAACGTGGCTACAGCTAGTACCTATTAGAGCACTCAACATCTGAGATTTGTCTGTCGGCCCCGTCATGTCATACACACCGAGATTTGCACATCTACCCCTCGTGTGCTTGAATCCTCTGATACCACCAACTGTAACTATCATCTTCAGTTGCAAATCATGGAATTTCATGTTCAAAAATGCATACACATTAAGGTTTTCATACATATATAATCCCATATGTATTTAATGTACACATGTGTTAACTAATGTCAGGACTAGTGACCATAACTAGTTCCTATCAAATGTATGTACATGACGCAAGGAGAGAGAATTGAAATTCAGTCGACGACCTGTGTTCCATGTGTCTTTATACAATACTTTGTGCACCAATGTCCAAAGTCTATGCTTCAGTATCTGAAAAATAATTGAGATTTGGTGAGTCGTGACTCAGTGAATAAAAAAAACAATCAAATCCTCATGGCATAATCCATAATCAAATATCATCAAGATATATTGCAAGTATAACAATTGACTATGCAAGTGCAAATGCAATAGCTTTGTTTTTGTCGTGACTGAGCAAGGCAAACATTGCTCCCAGGATATTCATGTGATTCATGTAACATATGATTTGGGACCTATTGGTCCATCTTCCTG
>CATIWR010305907.1:0-21737 GCA_949677035.1 Omphalea diandra | reverse complement strand
TGGTGATTTGGACAAACATCGATCAACTACTGGTTATGTATTTACTCTTGCAAAGGCACCAGTTAGTTGGAAGTCTATTTTACAGTCAACAGTTGCTTTGTCTACTATAGAAGTAGAGTACATGGCAATCACAAAAATTATAAAGGAAGCAATTTGGCTTCAAGGGTTGCTTGGTGAACTAAGAATTGAGCAGAAGTACGTCAAAGTACATTGTGATAGTTAGAGTGTTATCCAGTTAGCAAAGAATCAAGTTTATCATGCAAGGATGAAGCACATCGATGTTTGATATCACTTTGTGAGAGAGATTATAGAATAAGGTGGAGTTAGAATCTAGAAAATTCATACCACTAAGAATCCTACTGACATGATGACAAAAGTTGTCACTGCGGTCAAGTTCTAACTTTGTTTAGACTTGATCAATATTGCTAAAGTTTGATATTGAATTTGGAGACACTATCAAAAGTTGTTTAAGGAGAGATTAAAGATGTTGAAATTTACCAAGGTGAAGATTTGTTGACTATGTTGGCTCATTTTGATATCCTACATCGGGGAAATAACAAAAGGGAAGAAAAGTTTTTTTTATAAATAGAGCCTGAATTCCTTCAGTTTGATCATCCCAAAATTGTCTACACATCTCTTAGACAATTTTCAATATTTCTACCTCTTTTGTAATATTTTACTTTGTAGTATTTTTTTTAGTGAAATATAATTTTTGTAGTGTCCAAAGACGTAGGCATAATTAGCCGAACCTCGTTAAATTCTGGTGTTCTTATTGTTTTATCTTTATTTTTCAATAGCTATTTGTAGGGTATAGTTGTAGTGATATATTGTGCTATTAAATTACTATTAGGGTGATTTTGTCTACGGAGGTTGCGTTTTAAGTAGGACCACTTGTGACCCCTCCAATATTTCTTAGAAATCAACCTATAATGTGGTTTTCAGTACAATCTTTCACTCTCTATTCATTTATAAATTTATTAGTTGAATTTGGTTGGTGGAATATTACTTTTATTCCACAACAATTACAATACAATAAACGAAAGTTTAACTACAAAAGCAAAATGTGCATTACCTTGGCAAAATCGCTGAAGCATCATGGTTACTTTTGTTTGGACTGTGATATCGATCGAATATACATTGCAAGGCATGCCAAATTTAATGAGATTATTTTTCTTTCTTAAAATTCTCCACCGAACGCTATTCCTCAGCAGATTCCTGATTTTAATTCTTGGATTGCTATTGAGCTCACTCGATCCCCAAGCCAGGTATGCATTTATCAGCTAATTTTAAAATCCCATCTCCTTAGACTTCCAATACATTTGAAACACCAACAATCGCTCCATCCTTATAGCCAAACACCAAAACCCAACATAATTCCGCCACCTCATCCATTCAAGATAGCCTAACCGACTCACCCTTTAATATATTACCATTAGTTATCTCTAATCGAAAAGGACTTGATCTAGTGGTAGATTTGTCTAAATATAATTCCACCTTAACAACTCTGACACGTTCACAAACCAAAACCAACATGTAGATATCCCATACAGTTTAGATCAAGTACAATGGACCCCAAAACTACCTTGCTCTTGATCACCTATGATACCATATAAAAATATTTAAACACCAAGCTTACCACTTACACCGAAGCGAAACATTTGAAGTAGTGGATAATAGCAATTACAAACGAGATAAATGCTTTACTTCATAGTAAGACATGGACCTTGGTCCCTAGACCCATACATGAGAATGTGATCAGCAATAAATGGGTTTATCGAATAAAAAGACCAGCAAATGGTGACATAGAGAGGTATAAAGCACGTCTTATAACAAAAGGGTTCACTCAAAAATTAGGGGTTGATTATATTGAGACATTTAGTCCCATAATAAAGCCCACCATTATTCGGATGATTCTTGCACTTGCTACCATGAAAAATTGGCCTATCAAACAAATGGATGTTTCTAATGCATTCTTGCATGGCAACCTAGCGGAGAAGGTGTACATGGAGCGGCTGTATGGCTTCTTTGATAAAGATAAACCAAATCATGTTTATCGACTATATAAATCACTCTATGGTTTAAAACAGGCACCAAGAGTGTGGTTTCATCGATTAGCCAATTTTATGACAACTCATGATTTGGTACTAACAAGGGTAGATACCTTTGTTTTCATTTTTTATGATGGCATTAATCAAGTGTTCTTTTGTGCTATATTGATGACTTGATAGTTATATGCTCAACTATTGACTTGGTAAACTCATTCATTCAAGCAATCCAATAGGATTTTCCTATTCATGATATGGGGAAATTTTATTTCTTTCTTGGGATAAAAGTGTAGCATCTTGCTAATGGCATGCTCTTAATGTAACAAAAATATATAGTAAATCTTCTCAAGCAAATGAATATGGCTACTTCCAAAGATTACTTTACATCGATGGCTACTTCCCCGTCATAATAAAGCCCACCTTTGATGCTCCCTTCCGTTAAAATATTGTTCCAAATTAAAAATTTGTTAGGTTTTTCCCGAAGTTGTATACGATCCCCTCCAGTAAAAATCTTTCTCAATGTTAAATTTTTTAGGTTTTTCCAGAATTTTTATACCGCCTCTTTCTTGCAAAAGTTTCTTTTAAAATTAAAACTTTTTTAGGTTAACGCAAAGATGGCCAAATGTCTATTTGATACGTCAAAAGATATTTTGATTTTTTTTATTCAACTGAAATTACAATTCATTTCATTAATAAAATATATTTATAAATGAAATCTTATATTTGTTATTATTTTCATTAATGTATAAAATTTACTTATAAAGTCAGCTAATTTTGTTAAAATTAATTCAGTTTAAGTATTATTGGATTTATAGTAGATCTTATCAAATTTGGTAGCTTATGATATAAGTAATACTAATTTCATATGTAACTAATAATGCAGATATAATACGTTTTCTTTTCTCTTTTTTGCAAATCAAATTATCAAGTATGAATTTGTGAATAAATAATGTTTAAACTATAAAAGAAGTACAGATCCATAAATGAATTTTATTTAATTTTATGAAATTTATTGATATCAAATAACTCTTATTTCAACACATGAATATTTTCATTAAATTTTTCATATTACTTTACATAAATATATTTTTACCCTTCACTACTACAGTGTTAGATGCTTAGATTTGCCATTGCATTCCATGAAGAATGTAAATTTAGATTCCCCAACTCCTGCAAGTGCAACCTGGAAGGAAAGAAAACAAAGCATTCCAAAGTCTCATAATGCCCCAAAACAGTTTCAATCTTCATATAATATCAGCATTGTAGTTAAGGACCATTGACCAAAAATACAAGAATGCGATATCCAATTTGAAGGCAAGTAGAGGCAAGAAATGGTAGCAAACTTAATCTACCATGACAAACACTTCAATATTCCTCATGGAGCATACACAAATTTCCAAATCTCATACGTGTCGTTTTACTCATTTTATTTATTAGATGCTTATAGTTTTCATCAAAAGCTTGCCGTGAAAATGAGACGATAATGTGATTTTGTTGGTTATATAAATACTTCTGCAGCACCTTTGTAGTACTAGCTTGTCATTATTTGTTTACATCAAAGATACCTTTGGGATGTATGGCCTACTAGCATAATTGATAGGAACTATACAAGAACTCTGGTAAAACAAATAAATTAATAGTTTTACAAGAACCCTTTTCAGTACTCGTGAGATTACTAACAGAAATCAAGCTTGAGAAAATATTATCTATATTTTTTACGTCACAGTCCCACATCCATATTCTAATTATATTTGTACACCAATATTAAAAAAAAATTATTTTGAAGAAAATACAAGGAACAGAATTGGAGAACTAATAAATCTTAGTCTAGGTTGTTGGACGAAGGATCCAATACCAAGGCTTAGGACATGGAGACCTTATGGTGTCCTTGAACCAAAAGACAAAATAAGATTACAACCAAAATTCTGCTCCCCCATAATCTGTGAAATTACAAATGAGAATAATAATGATGCCAACAAGTTGAGTTTCTCCTCTAAATTAACTAACCATGTGCCTCTGCATTCATAAGGAAAGCTATATAGTATGGGATACCTTAAACCTTTCACTATAGATATATATCACTAACCTACTACCTTGCTTTCACTCACCTCAGAACTATTCTAGGATCTAAAGTTCCCTTCCAACATATATACAGCTAGAAGCATGATCAACCCAAAGAAGCTCATTGAAATCACAAGGAGGTGGCATAGGATAGCTGCCATAAGAAGGAAAAGAATTTCTTTTACTAGGATCAGTAGCAATAGAAGTGCAAGTTCATATAAGACAGCTTCATCAGCCAGTACAGGAAATTTTGTTATCTACACCAATGATCACAAGCGATTCGCCATTCCTGTAGCATATCTCAGCAATAACATCATCAAAGAGCTATTTAAGATGTCTGAGGAAGTGTTTGAGCTGCCAAGTCAAGGTCCTATCAAACTGCCATGTGATGCTGTCTTCATGGAGTATGTGGTTTCACTCATAAAGCGGGGTTTAGCTAAAGACATTGAGGACGCTTTGCTTATGTCCATGGAAGCCACTTGCTTCTCATTTTCTGCTAATTTCCATCGAGGACATTCAGGTCATCAATTGCTCATCTGTGGCTATTGACATAAATTCAATTTTTCTTAGTCCTCCTTACTGCAACCTTGTGTTATATCAGTCAATGATTCTGAGGGTCAAATAGTTGAGTAATGAAACAACTCCATAGGTTAAGCTAGCAGGCAAATTTCTAGTTTTTCTTAATAACTGTGTAAATTACCATGTATAAAAGAAAGCAGACGTTAAGCTGGCTCCTAGAATTCACCTAATATTTGATATAAACTATTTCAAGTGTTCATCTTAATCCGGGATTTTACGTTTACCTGGTTTATGTTCAGTCCAATACTGTGCCATACTCGGGGCTTTTTATAAAACTGGAGGTTTGAAACAAAAAATATTTAATAAAATGGGTGGATTTGAAAAATATTTATGAAATTAAAGTATTTTTTTATTATTCCTACAGTGTAAGTAGAGGGCTAGAAAGGACAACATATATCTCTCCTTTGTCCGCTAGATAGACATAAAAATGGCTTAAAAAAATTGCTGCAAAAAGTTGCTCATATGTGGCAGTTTATGAACGCTGTCACACACACCAGCCTTTTGAAATGATCAAGGGCTGGTGAAAATGAGGGATCATTATATTATCAAAACAGTTTAATATATTAAAATTATATATTATTAATATATTAATTTCACATTTTTATGATATTAATTTATGAATTAAAATAAATTAAATTTATTATATTAATTATATTATTTTATTATAAATTATATTAAATTTATATTAAATTAGAAATCAAATATAAAATATATAAAATTAAATTAAATAATAAGTAAAATATAAAAAATGTAAATAAAATATTGTACAATTATTAATATTGTAATCATATTATTAATTATAATATGAAATATATGATGTAATATATTAATATAATATAATTATTATATATTTTGTTATTTTAATAGATCCTTAATATATCAATTTCACACTTTTTATTAAATTAATTTATTATATTAATCACATTATTTTTATTATTTTAGTTATATTATTAATTAAAATAAATTATATTAAATTTATATTTTATGAAATTACTAAATTATATTATATATTAAATAAATAAATAGATTAGAATTAAATATAAATATATAAAATTAAATCAAATTATAAATAAAATATTATAAAATTTTTAATATTATAATTATTATTAACTATAATTTAATATATATGATATAATTATTATATATACAATTACTACAATTATTAATATTATATTACATCATTATTTAATATTATTATTAGTATTAAATTATTCAATTACATTATTATTAACATTTATATAATAGGTATATCATATTAATAATATAATTATATCATATTAACAATATAGATACTATTAATAATGATTAATACCTGCCAGATACAGGTCCATCTGTTAGTTCAATTAGAGAACAGGTATAAGAACGATATAAACATAATCCGTCCGCTAAGTGGACTAAAAGACAGATAGAAAATTAATATAAAAATATTCATCCACTAATTAAATTAGAAGACAGGCAGAAAATTAATCTAAAATTACAGGTCCCATGTAATTTTTAAAAATATTATTGTCTACGAGTTAAACTATAGGACACTGAATTTTTAATTTTTTTTTCTGAATTTTTAAATTTTGTTTTCTGCTGGTCTGCTTCTTACACTATAAGATCGACAAAAAAACACCCTAATTTTTTAAATATTTTTTAAACTCATATTTCATTAAAATTTCTTATTTTAGACCTCCAATTTTATAGAAAGCCCCAGTTCAAGTATTTCATTCCTTGCCTCTCCGGCTAGCCATGAATGATTTATTAATGGTCTCTTCACTTCCTAAAATGATCTCTTCAATATTTTGGAAGCATAGTAAATCTTCCTCTATTTGCACTGCTTCTTTGTCTGTGATGCCGATTGTTGACTTATTCAGGAACATTTGGTTCTTAAGTGTCTTAAACATATGATACACCACTTTGATTTATTGGATTCTTGATTTCGATTCCTTTATTGTTAGAGGCAGTATGACATCAAGGTAGTCTTTTCAGCATTGGAAAGGAAGAAAATCAAAATAAATTCAGTAACTCGGCAGAAACATAGACTGAACTAACAACATGACAAAATTTTTTTGCTTTTCTTTTCTTGTCCCTTTTCAGCATAAACCTTCATAAATAACTCTCTCTATCTCTAGCTTTTTTTACTTTTTAAAGTTCTTTTATAGAGAAAGAAACCCATTACGCAATACCACAATTTTTTTTCCTAAATTCAGATTCCTTTAAGCTGAACCATGCAGATCTATATATTCTAGAAACAACTTAGCTGATACAATATTTTGAACATCAGAATACCAAAATGACAGCCAAAGTGTTACACCTCTAACAGAGGAGACCATTGAATATGCTTGTCAAGATTAGAGTGAAAATGAAACCTATGATACGAGGCTTTGTTCACAGTTAGATACGTGACAATGAAATGAAATTCAATGAGCACATTCATAGCCTTCGTTAATCAGAAGATGCATTCTTCATTTGACATCCTCAGACTCCATGTAAATTACAAAAGAATATCTAAATATCTAATAACAGATTGTGCACAGTATATCAGATACCAAATATAAATGTTGCCGCCCCAATCCCTAAAAGTTGCAGCATGCACGAAAAGAAAACAAGATATTCCAAGTTTACCTCAAAAAATTTTCATCTGAATAGTAGATATAAGCAACAGTAAGAACAAAGGTGTAGTGGAGGGTCATTGGTTAAAAGTATGATTACTCCTTTAGTTCCAATTTAGGCAAGGAGGGATAAGAGGTGACAAGGAGATTAGCTAATACATACTGAACACTTGTAATATTCACTATAGAACGTGGACAAATAACCAAATCTTATACCACCGAGCGCTTAGATCAACTAGGACAAGATTGTTCTAGTTCAACCAAATTCTCAAATTCAAGTTCTTAGATACGCAACTGCATTAAAACTTGATAGGGATGGATATAAGGATACCAAATGACGTAAAAAAAAAAAAATCTTATGCATCATGTGTATAAAAACATATAAGATATAATACACATAAGATATTAATACATATAAGATGGTGTATGTACACAAATCAAAATAAATTGTGAAACCTATTCATATCAACTATTAATTACCTCTCAACTAGATACATAAACTGATATTGTATTGGATCGGCTATCCTTGCTTCATAAGCCAGGTGAACCGAGAGGTGTTTCATGAAGTCGAAGAAGCTTGGAGAAAATATATACTCCAACTTATAAAAAACATGATAGGTATCTCTTCCTCAAGCCATTGCATGTCCTCAATGCTTATGACAGTAGTAGTTATGTCCTTAAAAAAGAGGCTCAATTTTATTAAGGTCTTCCACACATTGCTCGACAGTAGCTCACGGAATGCAATTGGTATCGATCGCTACATGAATACACGACGATCATTGTTGTCATCCCAAACAACTTCAATTTTTTCATGTACACGCATCTAACCATATTTTTGACACATACCCATCAAAAAATCTAAGATTTTTTACCCATTCACATAAGATTTCTTTCACCTTCTTGTCTAATGTGTAACAAGCTTTCGGGTATTTTTCCATTACTGCGCTCCGTTCTAACTCAGGGTGACAATAATATTGACTTAACTCATGTCGAGATTTATTTGTGTCCTTCGTCTTTCCTTCCACACTCATGACTATATTAAACACATTATCAAAAACATTTTTCTCAATGTGCATTACATCCAAATTATGTTGAATCAAGTTCCTACTCCAATAGGGCAAATCCCAAAAGATGTTTTTTTTCCTCCATCCACAAGTCCTACTACATAATGGACCACTTATCTTGTCAACATCTAGTTTGGTGACCTTTTTAAGACCCAATTGATTTATCTCATTCAATATCTCAACTTTAGTTTTGAAAGTTGGTGGATCTTTAGTCATTGTTCATTGTTGTATTCTTAATGAATGAAGTTTTGTTCCTTTGGTGTGGATGATGTTCTAATAAAAACTTTCTACGATTGTCAAACCACGACTGCTTTTTATAGTCGGACAGAGTAAAAGCATTAGAATTCTTCATGCGATATGGACAAACTAACCTTCCAGTAGTAGTCCACCCTGACAACATCGCATATGCAAAAAAATCACTTATTGTCCACATAAGAGCAGCTTGCATCTAAAATTTTTTTTCATTCAAAATATCATATGTCTACACAATCTCATGCCACAACTGTTTGAATTTTGCAATAAGTGGCTATAAAAACATCAGTTTATTCTTAGGATTTCTTGGCCTAGGTACTAACAACGATAAGAACATATAAGCATCATTCATGCATAACCCTGGTGGCAAATTATACGGTGTGACAATTATGGGTCATGAAGAATATTATTGTCCCAATTGATTGAAGTGCTGAAACTTATCTATGCAAAGACCTTAACAAACATTTTGAGTTTCCGTTGCAAAATTTGGACGTGTTTGATTGAAATGCTTCCAAGTAAGAGAATCTGAGCAATGAAACATGACACCCTCTTCAACCTCATGCTCAACATGCCAACGCATTTTTGCAACTGTCGCATTCGATGCATGCAATCTTTGCAATCGAGGGGTTAGAGGAAAATAATACATCTTCTTTAAGGAACAAGTGTTTTGTGTCATTTACCACCTTCGTTACGAGGCCTCTTGTACCTAACATGACAACAAAACTTACAACTGGTCAATTCACTGTTTTCACGCCAATAAATCATGCAACCATTATGACAACAATGAACCTTTGCGACTGATAGTCTCGTACCTTGCACTAATTTCTAGGTGTTGTAGAAGTTATCAAGTATCAAACTATTATCCAGTGTAATCTCTTTCATTATTCTAACCATGTCATTGAAATCTAAAAATAATTTAATTACTCAATGAACTAAAAAATCTATAATTTTTTTATAATTCAATAATTATTTTCATTAAAAAAAATGATCATCTATATTTTTAGTTTTGAATAAATTGTTTATACAAATATATAAATTTTAGTTTAGTAAATAAAAATATATACAAAGTTATATATTACATTAATTAAAGACATATTTATCAATGTATAATTATATAATTTTTAATAGTCATGAGAAAGTAACTTTCTCACCTATTGAGATAGAAAAATATTTTCTCATGTACATGGGAAAGTAAGAGTAGGGTCACTGATTTAGGAATATAACTTTCCCAATAATTATATAATTTTTAATAGTCATGTGAAAGTAACTTTCTCACCTCTTGAGATAGAAAAATACTTTCTCATGTACATGGGAAAGTAAGAGTAGGATCACAGATTTAGGAATATAACTTTCCCAAGGATATAGTTTTTCCAATGCAAACCAAACACCGAAATTCAACATTTATGAGCAACTTTCCCTTTAAATTCCACGAACCAAATACTCTCAACATTTCTGCAAATCGTTACATTTTAGCGACCAGTTTCTCTGTCTTCTGAGTACTGTCCCAAGATCTAAATCTCCCATCCTGGAAAACATGGCATCATGAATGGCGTTAGCCCACACCAATCAAAATTGCGAGAAAGCAAATCCAATAGTCAATCTTAGAATTCCATCACCAGTAGTCCTAAGTCCTAACTAGAATACAAGTCATAAACAATTACATTGTTGAAAATCAAGTACATTATATATACGTCACTATAAGATATGCTTTCCATAATACATGCTTGGCAATTCTTGGACGTATTGGGTCCAACTAGCAATCTCTACTGCATAAGCATTAACAAAATCAGACTTGAACAATTCTTGGACATAAACAATTCTTGGACATATTTGTCAATAGCTTACATCAGTACCATTGGATGCGACAACTAGAAATAACTGTTCCAATTTTGTTAATAAACTACTTGCAGAAGGATATAGATAATTAAGATCCCACCTTGATCCACCACGTTGGGATGATTTTTAAACATAAGAAAACACTTCCACATGCCAAACAAACTCTCACATCCACCTATCACATGGTATTGCTTCCCATGTAACCCTGCATTGTGGGAGCTCCATGAAAGACATTATGTAAGCCTTGTGATTATATATAGTCAAGTCACTTCCTTGGCTTATTATCCATCACAACATTAGCATTCAGTTCTCTAAAATCTAAAGTTCTCCATTCACCCACAAATCTTTCACTTCACTTTATAGAGTAACAGGATGATCAATGCCAAGAAACTCCTCACTTTGGCAAGGAAATGGCAGAAGCTGGCTGCAATCAAGCGAAAAAGAATCATATTGCCACAAACCATTAGAATAGCAGATAATAGCAGCTGTGGCCCATCACCAATGTGTGAGAAGGGCCATTTTGTAGTATACTCTGCAGATCAAAAACGTTTTCTTCTTCCTTTGGAATATTTTAACAACGAAATAATCAGACACCTATTCAATATGGCAGAAGAAGAGTTCGGAATGCAAAGTAGGGGGCCTCTCACACTGCCATGTGATGCAGAGCTCATGGAATATGCAATTGCTTTGATCAAACAGAAGGTTACTAAAGATGTGGAGAATGCTTTCTTCTTGTCCATGTCCAGAAGTTGTTCAGAGTCTTTCTGTCTCAAAGATAAAATAACAAGCCATCAGTTAGCTATATTGAGCTTTTGAAGCATTAGAATTAGATCTGTAAACAAGCCATACAAGTGTATACTGATCAGTTTATCAGAAGAGTAAAAAACCAATTTCATACTTTAGTAAAGTTCACTTTGCTAATCCTCTTGTTTGTGTTTTTATCCTTGCCATCATAGTTTCATCCATATCCTAACCATATTCATAAACCAGATGATGGCTAACAAAACATTAACTTCTAGGTAAAATACATGAATCCAATATTATGAAACTTCACCGTATCTTAGCATAAGCCATTTGGGGTGTTCCAACTGAGAAGAAGAATCTGGTGCCACAAGTTTTTGGTCGTGGAGACCTTGTGATTTATGACTCACTAGAAAACCCAATAGGACTTGTGGCATGCTTCAATCGAAGACAAAATAAGATTACAACCAAAATTCTGCTCCCCTGTAATCTGTGAAATTACCAATCATAATCCTGATGCCAACAACTTAAGTATCTCCTATATATTAACTAACTACATGCTTCTGCATTGAAAACAACAACGCAAGGAAAGATACACAAAGTAACCTACTTTTTTGCCCTTAACTCAAATCAACACTGTCCTATTATCTAGATCTACACTTTCAACACAGAACAAGAAGCATGATCAGCACAAAGAAGCTCCTTCAAATGACAAGAAAGTGGCACAAGAAAGCTGCCATGAAGAAGAGAATTTCAAATCCCAGGATCAATAGCAACAGAAATATAAACTTGTCAAATACATCATCGACAGCTGATACAGGAAATTTTACCATCTAACAAATGATCGTAGGAGATTGTTATTCACTTAATACATCTCAACTGAAAAAATCATCAGAGACCTATTTAAGACTGCCAAGGAAATGTTTGGGCTACCAAGTGAAGGTCCTATTGAATTTCCATACAATGCTTTCTTCATGGAGTATTTGGTTTCACTTATTAAAAGGGGTTCAGCTAATGACATCAAGAAAGCTTTGCTTATGTCCATGGAAGCCACTTGCAGCTCATTTCCTGTTGGTTTCGATAACAGACAGAAGTCAACAGTTGCTCACTTGTGGCTATTGAAGTTTGAAGCAATTCAATTTTGTAAATAATCCTTATTGCTATAATCTCCGTGTTAAATCGTTCAACAATTCTGAATGAAAAATAGATTTTGTGCAATGAAACAACACAAGTAGCTAAAATCCGGACTTCATCCAAATTATAAGTAGAAATTCTTCTCATGTGAGCCACAATTTCCATGCGTTTTTGTTCATAGTTTCTAGACATACTGGGTCCTATTTGCAAAATGTTTCAGCCACATATATGTGAAGAATACATAACTAAACTTGCAAACTCTGCCAGCTTTCACCCATAGTTGACTTTCTTGAATAGAAATTGGTATTCATTAAATGCAGCCATCAAAAGCAGACCCAGATTAATATTGACATAACAGTTTATTGTTTGAGGTTCAGGTACCTTGCCTAAGGATATAGTGATGGCACACCTACGCTGCACCATGCTAGGTTGATTGACAAACATAAGCAAACATCCCAGCCCCACAAATAATCTCTCACAACCACCTATCACATGGTTTTGCTACCCATTTATTCTTCTTGCATTATGGAACTCCATGAAATGGGTTTGTCCGGCCTTCTGAGTATGTATTTGGGCCAATTACTTTCCATTCTACCCCACAAGATTAGCATTCAGTATTCTCCTTTAATTCTTTGCTTTAAATCTTTCCATTCAATTTATACACTAAAAAGGAGATCGGTACCAAGAAGCTCCTAAAGTTAGCAAGGGAAATGCAGAAGTTGACTGCTATCAAGCGAAACAAAATCACATTGCCACAAACCATAAGAACTATTAAAACTAACAGTTGTAGCACATTACCGATGGCTAAGAAAGGCCATGTTTTCTTCTTCCTTTGGAATATCTTAACAACGAAATGATTAGAGAGCTATTCAACGTGGCAGAAGAAGAATTTGGATTCCAAAGCGAGGGGCCTCTCACACTTCCATGTGATGCAGAGCTCATGGAATATGCAATTGCGTAGACCAAACAGCAGGTTACAAGAGATGTGGAGAATGCATTTTTGTTGTCCATATCTAGTAATTGCCATTCATCATCTTTCTGTATCGAAAATTAAGTAGCAAGCCATCAATTACCAATCTTCGGTTTCTGAAGAGACAACTGAAATTGTAAATAATCCATACAATTGTACACTGATTAAATCATAGAAGCCTAAAAAAAATATTTCATGCTTAGTTCTGAGCAATAAATTAACCAAGATATGCAGATCTTATGGACATTTATAAAATGCCAAACCACAAACATTTTGCTCTGTCAGCCTTCTTGAACCAAAAGAGAAAAAATGAGATCAAAATCAATATTATTCACCATAGTCTGGAAATTCTCAAACATAAATAACTATGCCAACAACCTAAGCATGTCCTCTGGATTAAATAAGCGCATGCTTCAACATTGAAATAACAACACAACGAAAGCTACATGATATATGGAATGTCTTGAATATATTTCACCATACAAATAACCTACTTAATCAATAAATCAACTCTCCTAAGATCTAAATAATCTCTCCTAACACTGAGCAAGAATTAAGCATAATCAGCCCAAAGAAGCTCATCAGAATAGCAAAAAAGTGACATAGGTTGGCTGCCATAAAGCAGAAAATAATTTCTTTTCCTAGGATTAGTAGCAACAGAAGTGCAGACTTTTTCAATACATCATCATTAGCGGGTACAGGAAATTTTGTTGTCTCCACCAACAATCATAAGCAATTTATTATTCCGATGGCATATCTCAGAATAACATCATTAAAGAGCCACTGAAAATTTCTGAAGAAGTTTTTGGTCTACCAAGTGAAGGTCCTGTCAAACTTCCATGTAATCTGTCTTGATGGAGTATTTGGTTTCACTCATCAAAATGGGTTTAGCTAAAGACATTGGGAAAGCTTTGCTTATGTCCACGGAAACCAGTTGCTGCTCAATGTCTGTTGGTTTATATCAGTGGCATACACATCAACAATTGGTCATCTATGGCTAGTGAACTAGTTCAATTTTGTAAATAACCCTTCATTACTTATGTCTTATATCATAGAACAATTTCCCATGTAAAATAGCTGGCATGCAGTGAAACAATATCAGTAGCTAAATGGAGCAGATGCATTTCTAGTTTTGACTTACTCAAGAACTGTGATTAAATTACCAAATAAGAGAAGCGAATAGACACTATAAAGGCACCAAAATTATCAGATATTCACATTGTACACAATGACCAACCCCAACAGAGAAGGAAAGGAAAAGGTAAACAAACAATCACATCAACAATTTGGCACAGCAGAAGATTCCAACAAATAATAATAGCAATAAAGCAAATACATTGCAACATATACAATACCTATAAATTCTGCACCTGTATGTATTGCAGCAGCACCTGATGATCAGGGACAAAATTGCATTACTGAAAAACTCCTAGAATTTCACAACATTGGTCTTAAATTCAGACTGGCAAAAAAAATGTGAGCCATAAATTCCATGCATCTGTTATGCAGTTCTTAGACATATTGGCCAACTTGCTTTGTATATCTGCCACAAATATGTCCGGACCACAGAATCAAATTCGCACAAACTCTGCCAGCTATCACCAATAGTTAAGTTTTTTGAATACTGATCGCTACTCTTTAAATGCAGTCATCAATAGTAGATCCAGATTCTTATCAGCTTGTCAAGTTGTTTGTGGTCCACATAGCTGTTCTAGTTATGGTCATTATTCATGACCTGTCATTCTTCATCTACTTCGCTGGTAAACGACTTGGTAGAAGGATACAAATATCAAACAACTATGCTCCATCTTGATTGGTTTATTGTCAAAAATAAGCAAACATGCCAGCCTTGCAAACGATCTCTCTCTCACAACCACCTTACCCATCACATGGTTTTGCTTCTATTACCCTGCATTGTGGGAGCTCCATGAAATGGGTTGTGTCTAACATTTTGAATATATAACCAAGTCACTTACTTTCCTTTCTATCCATCATAAGCTTTGCATTCAGTATTCAGGAAAACTAAAGCTTCTATATTCACTTCTACAATTTTTCCAATCCGTTCTTAGACTTAACAAGATGATCAGACCCAAGAAGTTCCTGAAATTGGCGAGGAAATGGCAGAAAATGGCTGCTATCAGGCGAAAAAGAATCACATTGCCACAAACCATTGGAAGTATAAATACAAGCAATTGTAGCACATCTCCAAAAGCTGAGAAAGGCCATTTCGTTGTATACTCTGCAGATGGAAAACGCTTTTTGGTTCCTTTGGAATATCTTAACAATGAAATGCTCAGAGATTTATTCGACATGGCAGAAGAAGAGTTCGGATTAACAACCACTGGGTGTCTCACATTGTCATGTGATGCAGAGCTTTTGGAGTATGCAATTGCTTTGATAAAAAAGAATGTTACTAGAGATATAGAGAGAGCATTTTTTATGTCGATAGCTAGCAGTTGCTGTTCATCATCTTTCTGTCTCCAACATCAAGGAACAATCCATCAACTACCAATTTACAGCTTCTGAAGAGTTACAATTAGATTTATAAAGATGCATATACAAGTGTACATTGATACCTTTTATCAAGAATCTCAAAATTTTGTTCCTGCCCAAATATCTCCATATGGAAATAATTTAATACACCATAAATTTTATATATGTATTGTCCAATTAATCAACTGAGAGCATCCTACAACCCATAACCCTGTAGGTGCTTACCTGCAGATTATGGAGTGAAAATTGAACGGAATTACTATTGACTCTACTTTCCAAGAATGTATAGGCGATTCCATTTTAAATCCCTTATGTTTGATGGAAATTGATAAAATCCCACACCTAGTAAATGTTTCCCTTTTACTTCGTCCTTAGAGTCTCTATGGAATTCTGCTCCTGCAAAAGGTCCACATTGATATGCAGCTGTTAAAAAAACTTGCTCATGGTTAACTCAGATCTAAGGATTCTGATTTCTAATGACACCCAAAAGGCATTGGTCATGGTTGACAACCTGGTAGTTAGACCTATAACATTGCCTTCCCAAAATAAGATCTTGTTATATCTCAATTTCATCATTACTTTATAGGAATCTCATTGAATTGTGGTCATTATTCAGTTAAGCCACTTAACTTTTTATGAGTGTTGCAATTAGAGCTAATCATACAATTTCCATGTCTAAGACCATTGGACCTCCAACATGATACTCTTTTAACCTATTTTGTTCAATAACTAAGCAATAGTGAGACCCTCTGTTACGTTTATTCTCATTTTTAATTCTAAACTGATTTTCTAGAAAATAAACATTACAAAAGAACTTACCTCTTTAGTTTTTCTAGTTCTCCTTCTCTTTCTATTTTCACCCTACTTTCTATCAATTTCCCACGAGCCAAACACAATTTCTCTTTATAAATCCCATAAAACATAAGACTGCATATTCCAATAGTAAAATATTTGCATGTGAATGGAGGCAAGCATTTCGTACACAAGCCAATACACACATATTATATATTATTTCAGGCAACTACTTCCCCATTTGAACAATTGAGTAAAATCAATTAAAAGCCAAATCTTGAAACTTGAAACTAAAAGCAATAACAAACCCCCTTAACAAGAAGAATTTTGAAAACGAAAAAAATTATTATTTAAAAAAAAAAAAACTCACCAAATATTGCTTAGTGCTATGCACGCATGTGTGCAGCGAAGCAAAACCCATTTCGAACCTTCATCCCTCTAAACAAATCCCTAATTTATGACCATTAAATTAATTAATTCGAGATAGTTTGGAGGATTGAATTTCATGAGTTCTTCATCCCTCAGAGATGGGCATTGAAAGCGCAGTAGGCCACCGATAGATTCTTGTATCATTATATCATAGCCACTGTCTCCATTGATTTCCCCTCATTCTTTTTCTTTGTTTCTTTCTTTTTTTTAAAAAAAAAAATTATATTTCTTTCTGTCTCCTTACTGGTAAGAACAATGGGAATCCCATCTCAAAAAAAAAAAAAAAAAAGGAATTAATCTTATCTGAACTAAAAATAGAATATTTGGCAACACCCGATGCAGTAAAGTGGGACAAGAATATATATATATATATATATATATATATATATATATATATATATAAGTCTAATTAAGGAAACTTTTTTGGTTAACAATAATAGCTTAAGTTCTAAATTTTAATTGTATAGATAATATTGTTTTATAAAATTAATTATTGATTTTATATTTAAAATTTATAATTATTTAAATAATTGAAATAATGAATAAAAATATTTATTAAAATTCATATATAAAAGTCGTTAACTAGAAAAAAAAAATTAGATAAAAATATATAATTTTTAAAATTGGTAATAATAATCTTAAATTTTAAATATTATATATATAATATTTTTTATAAAATTATTGTTAAAGTTTGTAATTATTTAAATGTTGAAATAATAGATAACAATGTTTATCTCTTTTATATATAAAAGTAACTAATTAGAAAAAAATTTTTAGGACATAAAAGCGTATAAAATATTTTTAAATTGATAATAATAATCTTAATTTATAAATTTTAATGAATTAAATAATATTTTTATATAACTAATTATTATTTTAATTTTAAAATTTGTGATATTTAAAATTTATATTATCTATATTATATCTAAAAGTGATTGATTATAAAAAAAAATTTAGACATAATAAAATTTTTTAAATTTATAACAATAGCTTTAAGTTATAAATTTTAATTTTTTAACTTGATAATAATAATTTTAAGTTATAAATTTTAATTGGATGGATAATATTTTATATATAACTAATTATTATTTGATCTTTAAAATTGTGATATTTGAAATCTATAATATACCATTTATAAAGTGGCTAGTTATAAAAAAATTTTATGGATATAAAAAATTATAAAGTGTTTTAAATTGACAACAATAATCCTAAGTTATAAATTTTAATTGGATGGATAATATTTTTTATAAAGTTAATTATTATTTTAATATATAAAATTTATGATTCTTTTAAATAATAGATAAACATATTTATATTTTTAAGTTAGTGTTACTTTATTTTTAAATATTTAAAATTAAGATTAATATAATTTAAATTTGAGTCTATCAAACTTGTGTAATAATTTTAAGGATGATTTGTAAGAATTTTTGTGAAAATATCATACATGTTAAAATAATTATGGGACAACATACAGAGTAATAAGTATTCTTATTAAAAATTTCTCTCTCCAACAAAAAATGAAGAATATTTTTTTAATTCAAAAGAAAATAATTTATAATGTATTTCTATTTTACCATTACCATCAATAAAACTCAAAGTCAAATAATGTCAAATGTTGAAGTTTATTTATCACAAAATATTTTTTTTATGGACAATTATATGCGGTATTATCTAGAGAAATTTCAATATTTATCATAAAGGTTTTGCACAATAAAGACAACTTTAAAAAAATCTTTAAATATAAAGGGTGAAGAAATTTGTACAACTTCAATGGACTCTTAATGTTTTTATTCTTCACTTTGTTTTATTCAATAAACAATAATGCTCAATAAAATGAAATAGATTTGTGGAATGAAAGAGAAAAAATTTTTCAATAAACAAAACAAAAATAGACAAATACCAATTGATATCTTGTATAAAGAAATGAAATATTTTAATAACAATTAGGGAGGAGAGTGAAATTTGACTCTCTATAGAGTCAAACTAATTATCTATTCTAAAATTTAAAAAAAAAAAAAAAAGCATATTTGAGACTTTTTTTTTTAGATTGACTCTTTAAAATAAACAATTTTACTCAAATAAAGAGATTATTAAAGATGTTCTGATATTAACAATAGTTAAATTTTAAATAAAATTAAGAGCAGTACAACTTACCTGGCATTTGACTATATAACAAAAAATATTTTAATTTAATGAATCATTAATCCATCCAAAATTTCACTAACACTTAACTAATCTTAATTTACTTAAAAAAAACTAAACTCTAATGAATTAAAATTAGTCTTCTCTTTCTCATCTTCATAATTTTCATGCATTTACTTAGCAATCAAACATACAATGAAATCAAAGAAAGCCATCAATTTCAACAAATCCACCACCATCCCTTGCTCCTCTTCTTCCTCCAAAAATCCCAGGGAATTCCCGAATAATCTAGTCTTAGCCACATCTCTAATCTAATCCCATGTAACGTCCTGAACTTTTTTCAAATTGATAAAGTTATAAATTTAATTTATCAATAAAATAGGAGTTGGTTGATAGAACCATTCAACACTTAAATTAAAATTTTAAACACTTATTTTTTTTTAAGCTTATTTGATAGCCTTATTTATTATCTATTACTGAAAAATTTCAATTTAGTTAAATTTTCTTAAAATAATAAGTCACAATTTTTAACTTAAAATTATCTCTTTACAGCTCAATCAATAGATACGAAAGTATTTTTATTAATATGATCTATATATCTTTAATAAATCAACAAACTCTCCTTTAAAAAAAGATCCATTTAATATCTATTTAATAATTATAATATATTAATTAGATTCAGCTCTTAATTTTTAGTTCATACCAAAAAACTATACAATTAAAAACTTTCAGTATTTAAATCATGCGGTCCTTAAAATTCAGCTTTTAAATTTTCAGCACTTAATTTTTAATTTTACCAATTTATATAGTTTTTATTTTTTAAAATAAATTACTTGTAATGATATTAATAGATTGAGGATTATTGGTGTTAAATAATAAATTGATTAATAAAGTTTCATTAGGTTTAATTGAATATTATAGAGATATTAGAAGGGTTCATATAAAAGTTTATAAAATTATGGGTTATTATACAAGAAAACTATTTTGGAATTTTTGGTAAGTAATTATGTCAATAAGGATATTTTGATAATATTACCATTAATAGATGTAAAATAATTTCTTTTCCATAACTATGAATTTACTCTAATTTATTGATATATGGATTGATTTGAAAGAATTAAACTTAGTTATAAATCATTTTGATGAGTATGAAAAAATTAAAAGGCCAAACGATAATTTGGTAGAAAAATTATCTTCTTCCACAGGAAGAAACTGAAAGCAAACAAGGGATGACGAATAAAAAAGGAAGAATACAATTCAAAAGGAGTTAGAGGCATGGTTGGTGTCATTGGATTTCTAATGGCTGAAGGTAGGGGTGTGCAAATTTTCAAGAAAACAGGCTAATCGAACCGAACCGATACTATTAGATTTTTTCAGTTTGATTTATACATAATCTGTTCGGTTCGATTAATGAAAATATAAATTTTCGATTTTTTCGGTCGGTTCAGTTTTATACACTGAAAACCGAATTAACCGAAGCTTATAAGGTCAAAACGCACCGTTTTATAAAGCCAAAAATGCACCATTTTATGAAGCAAAAAAACGCACCGTTTTGAAAGGATAAAAAACCCTAAAATCGTGTAGCAGCGTCGTTCTTCTCTTCTATGAAGTTTCGAGCCACTGTTCATCTCTTCTGCATTCTTCTCCTTTACTAGTCGTTCTTCTCTGTTGCGAAGTTAAAAAACTCACCTTCTCTGCGATTCAGCGAACCTTCTCCTTCACCCATTGTCGCTGCAAATCTGCGAACCTTCTCCCATGGTAATCATTTTATGGAGCATTTGTGTGATTTTTGTGCATTTCATTTATGGAGAATTTGTGTGATTTTTGTGCATTTCATTTACGGATGCATGTGTGTGATTTTTGTGCATTTTTGGAGGCATTTACTCGATTGGTTCTTCCAAACCACAGTAGTCAAATTTAAGATTTGAGAAGCAGTGAATCACACAGTATTCCGATTAGAGTATTCCAACATTGTACTTGCCATACTTATGATTTGAGAAGTAGTAAGCCTTAGGTTCTGCCAAACCACAGTATTCCGATTTAACCTCAAAGCCTAACAAACCATAATAACATCCTCTAAAGCACAATCACTGAAAACCTAAACCATATGACCTTATTAACTAAATTTGCAAACAAAAAGGACAGTTGGCCTCAACCTGAACCACATGACCTTATTGACTAAATTTTCCTTTTTGATATTCTATCCAATACCAACTGTCCTCCTCTCGCCTTAAGTTTAGAGGAATATCGTCAATACAACTAGTTCTGGTCTTATATTAGAGTTTTGTGTTAAGCATATTGTTGATAATCCTCAATTATTGCATGAAATTTTAGATAATGATATTGAATGAGAATATGATATCAATGTATATAAGCTGCCATTTTGTGAATGAGAATGTGATCGTCAGATGCATTCGATATTGATGGTCTAACAGTTGGGTGTAAATTTTTATCAAAATGGCATTTTTTTTACCTCTTCTTCCTTAAAGGGAAAGCAGGATGTAATATTTAGATATTAAAACTCTTGATTTACTAGTGAGCTTTGATTCAATTGTATTTCAATTGAAACCAAATTAATTGTTGTTGCTTTTAATAATATTAT
>CATIWR010305905.1:0-77015 GCA_949677035.1 Omphalea diandra | reverse complement strand
ATTCCCTAACAGAATTCTAATGTAATAAGGAAAAGACAATCCTAAACTAAATAGGAAAACTAAAGAAACATTATGATTGGTCAACAAGATTAGACCAAGATACTTTCCTAACTAAGGAACAACTCTTCCTAAATAGAAAAGGAAATGGAATCAGCCTAATAAAGAAATCCTAATGGCATAAGGAAATCTGGCTAGAATCTTTGACTTTGGGCCTTATTTCCTTGCTTACAGGACTTGGGCTTCCTTTTACGTGCCTTGGGCTTCTTTTTACATGCCTTAGATGAATTGGGTTGTGCTTGGATGCTCTCCACAAGTTGGGCTCCATTGTATTAAGTTAAGTGCTCCATTTGAAGAGTTTAAGCTCCCATCAGCCTTTAATTGGGCTTCACGCATCCTTTGCTCTGCTTGGGCTAAGCCAAGTGTAACTCCTTGTTGCATGAATGCTCCAATTGCCTCCTTAAATTTCTTTAGCCTTCCTCTTGTGATTGGACCTTGAATTTGAAGTGGATCCTTTGCTAACCTGCCTTAGCTATTTGCATCAGGTTGAATTAGAGCTTGCAAGAGCTTAAATTAAAACAAAATTGATTAGTAATAAGATGAAAGAATTAATTGAAAATAGAGAACTTGAAGAAAATGAATGGAAGAGAAACTTAACACAAGAAATCAAATTTGAAGAAAAACACACAAGGAAACTGATTTGAACAATAATACAAGACGTAAATACATCTTGAAGAACATTATCCAAAATCAAGTACACATCCTTATTTTCTTTTCTTTTTTTTCCATAGTTTCCCTTCATTTTGTTTTGATTCTAGTTGTTTTACTTATTCTTTTAGATGTGTTTTTAGATTAGAAGAGTTGTTTAAAAGTTGTTTAATTAAGATTGAATTTGAATTTGACCTAACATCTTTCAAATACATAAGTTTTAGTTCCATTCAAAGCTTTTTGCAAATTGCAAGTTTTAATTTTCCTTAAAGTTTGTGTGTGGGTACGTTACAATAATATCTTTAGTTTTCTTCCTTTCATTTTGTTTATGCTTATTTTTTATTTTTGTTTTGATACTATTTGTTGCTTTACTTTAAGTATAATCAATTTGGTGAGGTTTTAATTAGTACTTGCAAAAGCTTGAATTAGAACACAATTGATTAGTAATAAGATGAAAGAATGAATTGAAGATAGAGAACTTGAAGAAAACAAATAGAAGAGAAACATAACACATGGAATCGAATTTGATGAAAAACACATAAGGAAACTGATTGACACAAATACGTCTTGAAGAACATTAACCAAACTCAAGTACACATCCTTATTTTCTTTTGTTTTTTTTTTTTTTTCCCATTGTTTCCCTTATTTCTATTTTAATTCTAGTTGTTTTCCTTGTTGTTTTGGAAGTTTTTTCTTTCATATTAGAAGAGTTGTTTAAATGTTGTTTAAGTGACATTGAATTCTAATTCGGCATAACATCTTTCAAATACATTTGTTTGAGTTCAATTTAAAGGTTTTTACAAATTGTAAGCTATAATTTTCTTTAAAACTTGTGGGTTATTTAAATTACTATTTTTAGTTTTTATCCTTCTATTTTGTTTTCATTTATTTTTTTTATTTCTTTATTGATACTATTTGTTCTTTTACTTCAATTAGAACCAATTTGGTGAGCCCAAATTAGAGATTGTAAAAGCTTAAATTAATACAATTAATTATGAGAGGATGAAATAATGACTTGAAGATAGAGAACTTGAAGAAACGAATGGGAAGAGAAACTTAACACATGAAACCAAATTTGAAGAAAAACATAGAAGGAAAACGATTTGAACAAGAAGACAACACCTTGAAGAATAATATCCAAAATCAAGTATACATCCTTCATTTTCTTGTTCTTTTTCCATAGTTTCCCTTTTTTATATTTTGATTCTAGTTATTTTTCTTGTTGTTTTGTAAATTGCTTGGGATTAGAGGAGTTGTTTGCAAGTTGTTCAAGTGCGATTGAATTCCAATAAAACCTAACATCTTTCAAATCCATTATTTTGAGTTTAATTCAAAGTTATTTCTAAATTGCAAGCTCTAATTTTCCTTAAAATTTGTGTATGGGTAGTTTAAATTAGTATCTTTAGTTTTCTTCCTTTTCATTTTGTTTCAATTTGTTTTCTTAGTTTTGTTTTGATATTATTTGTTCTTTTGCTTCAATGAGAATCAATTTGGTGAGGTTGGATTCGAGCTTACAAAAACCACAAAAAATAGAAAAAATGGTCTCTAAATGGTCATTAAAAGGATTAGCGACCACTTGAGGTGGTCATAAAATTCATGGTCACAAAGAAATTACCGATCTCATTTTCCATGTGGTCTCTCAGTAGCGACCACAAAATGTAGTCTATATTTAGCAACCACATTATGTGGTAGCTAGGTGGTCACTAAATGCTTAGCATAAGAGACCATAATGAACTATTTAGAGACCAAATAGTGACCACACATTGTGGTCTACAAATAGAGACCATTTAATGTGGTCACTGATCTTTCTCTCAATGCTCGTAAAATAATATGATAAGAGACCATGTGGACCAATTAGAGACTAAACAGAGACCATGGTTTATAGTCGCTATTTAGAGACCACGTATTGTGGTCTCTGAGTAGTCTCCATTTAGCTATCACATTAGAGACCACTTCTTTATTTTCTTGTTGTAGCTAAATAACAAAATAATTTATAATTCCATTGTTGTTGTTGTTATTATTATTATTATTATTATTATTATTATTATTATTATTATTATATGCGTATGAAATAAATTAAGAAATGCAAACACCAAAATATAACTATAATACAATAAAATATAAAAAGGAAATATTAATACTGCAAAGTCATAATATTGAAAATAAGAAATATTCAAAGCCCAAAGTTCTAATGTTAAGTCATAGTACATAAAGTAGATAAGAAATACCAAAAGCCAAGAGACTCATGAGGCGGTCGGTGGATCTTGTTTATAAGAGTTGCTATGAGATGGACCATATGGGCTAGGGACATGTTCATGTGTGCCATGAACCATCTCCTACACCAATTGGCGCATTTGATCCTTCATCATCTGGTTCATCATCATCTGGAGCATCCAATAGTCTATAATGGATTGTAATGACTAAATCTGAAGATCTTTTTTGCATAATTGTTGCTTTAAATGACATGTAGTCTCCTAAAGATCTTTGAGGTATTGTTGATCGGCTGCATTGGAGCTGAAGGCATCAGAAAAAATGCTATCTATCTTATTCTTTCCTGTCCTATACATGTATTTGGTGTTCGAGGATTCCTCAACTGCTTATAGGAAAAGTCAGTTCTCATCCACTTGGGAGAGCATAATCGGATTCTTGACTTCATCATGGGACACCTCAGCTACAAGATTGTCATAATGTGGCTATAACAAAAAAACATTGTCAATTAATGCATTATTTATTAATGTTTTTAAATATATATTAAGTACTTACATTTAATTGTTAGGCACGTGAATCGATATAGTCCCTTGATCCATTTGCGACTGTCACCTTCCTCAAACTTTTGGAAAAAAGTATAAATATAAATTATGGAACCTTTAAATTATAGTGAAACTATAATATAATTTTCCTTACCATCCTTTTAGTATGCTCGTCCATATAGATAGAGCCGCAAGTGTGTCGTGTTGGACCAGAATTATTTGTAGCGTTGAGCATGTCATAGAATTTTTGTCTCAACATTAGGAACCTCATCGTCATCAACATTTGGATTAAATGAAGGACCAACAACATCTATCACCGTTGTCCGATAATAATTGTCAACTGTAACTGTAGGTTATTTGTAACTATGTACAGTCTGACTTACAACTGCCATTACCTCTGTTTCCCCATGCCTTGTCAATATGTAATATTCAGGTTTGAAGCCATATCACATCAGATGATACTTCATCGTCTCCACATCTAAATATTGTCAATTTTGACACTTATTACGTGGATATGGACATTTTATTTTTTGTCCATCCATTCTTTTCGGATGATAACATACAAACTCAATGAACTTTTCAACACCATCCACAAACTCTAGATTTAAAAGGCCATTTTTTAGCCTAGTATACATCCATAAATGATCATCCCTCGTCATTGGAGGCTACGATAAATTGTCAACACAGAACAATAACCATTAGTTAAAAACAAATCTATGTATTAGAGTTAGACAAATCTAAGTATTAAGGGTGTTTGTCTTTTTTAAACATATAATAGATCTTCACTTATCGATTCATTAATATTTATTTTATATAGTATGTAGTTTTCTGTCAATCTTAGTAAGCAGTGGTAATAATCATACCTAATAAAACATTGAAATTGTCAATAAAAATATATGATTGTCATGTTATTCAAATGAATACTCTAACAAAAGCCCATTCATATGTATGATAATTGTTTTATATAATAAATAGATATAATGAAAGAATGAATTCGAGAATACCCTAAAACTTTCATGTGAATTATCACACATATGAATGAGTTTTCTTTATATTGTGAAAAATTCATTCCATACATGTGTACCAAATATATTAAGAATTTTGAAATAGCGAAACTGAAAGATAAAGCTTGCTACAAGGTACCCTTAAAGCTCTAGCAAAAAATCTTTTATATATATATATATATATATGTATGTATGTATATAGGAGAGAGAGAGAGAGAGAGGTTCAAATACTCCCATGGTCTTTTTTTTTTTTTAAATAAACCCTGGTCTTTATTATTAGGTTGATCCATACGGAAGAAGCGCACCAAAATTTTACGCTTCATTGTCATGCTTAGGAAAACCTAACTGAAATAGATTAAATCTCATATTTTAACTTCTGTACATCACTAAGCAAGCCAATACAAAATTATAGACTTAAATTTCCTATGCTCTAGATGAGGCAATTCTTCCTTTCTGGATTTTTAGAATATAAAACCATAACGGTTTGTGCATCATTCATCTGCAGAGACACCCTACATAATTCTATTATACCATATAACATCTTCACGAAAATCCAAATTTTAGTACTGTAACTAGCCTCTGGTAAGGTTTCATGAAGGCAGAAAATAAGGATTTATAGGAGAGGAAGAATACATGACTTTGATTATGATTGGCCAACCTTTTCACATTCCTAAACGAGGATCTTCAACATGTGGTTTTCTTTCTTCTGTGCAACTTAGGTCCAAGAGGATGAGCATCATACTAAAACTCGTTGAACCTACTACTATTACCCCTGTTAATTGTGATGTTCAAACATGAAAATGTGCCATCCCAGTGCTTGCAATAATGTGCTCTCAGCTCATGCATTAACAAACCAATGCACAATGATTAAATATTGCCAAGTGTCTTCTTGTGTTTTTACTTTAATATATACATATAGGTTCAAAAAACTAACAAATATTTTTGTTTTAATTATTTTTATTTTTTAGCTAAATTTAATTTAAATAAAAATTTAATTAATTAAAATTTCAACTTAATTTAATTTGAATCGGTTGAAATGGATTAACCAAATCTCATAAGCCTAATTTGGAGAACTTCTATAGTTTTTTAATTGCAGGTGCGACATAGGTTGATCACATGTTGATTTATACACCCGATTACAGCATACAATTCTTAATTGAGGGAGTTGCATTATCCATGCCAACACAGACTCATCCCTCACCGATTCACACCACTATGCAAAGTTCCCTAACTCAAACTATTCCCTAATCTAAACCCAATATATCCTTTCTCTTGTACTCTTTAACCTTAAGAAAATCTCAGAAATAGGGAAAATGAACATATAATCACAGAAATAGAATGAATTGAAAACGAGGGGGAGCATACGGGCAGTACGAATTGGAGAAAATTACTACCATTTGCAATCTTTGAGGTCACTTATTGAGAGCTGAGGGACCGAGCTCACGATTTTGCTGTCATTGAGCTGAAGGACCAGATTCGGGGATGAGGGCCTACTTCGTGGATGAGAGAGGGACCTGCTTTGATTTTGTGGGGAAGACAACAGGTGGCTCCGGGGATGAGAGAGGGACTGCTTTCAGATGGGGTAAGGCTGATAGAGCTCAGGGTTTTATTAACCCTAAATAGCGTCCATCTAAAGCAGTGGACGCTATCTTTGTAATTCTAATATAATTAAATATATATTAATAGTTTATAATTAATTATACTATATATTATATATTATAAACTTTCTCATTAACATGCTAATATATTATAATTATATATTATAGTATTACATAATTATATTAAATTTAATTACATAATATAATAATAAATGTATTAAAATATAATTATAACTAGTACAATATTAAAATTATACATATATTAAAATATAATATATGTATATCATTATAAATTAAAATATTTAATATTTAATTCATTATATATGTATATCATTACAATATAATTATACATATATTAAAATATATGTATATCATTATATAGTTATATAATATTTAATTCTAGTATTGAATATTAGTACAATGGTAAAATTCAAATAATTAATATAATATAATTATTATTTACAATATTGAATAATGAAATTAATATAATATTATTAATTATTATATTAATTATAATATTTAATATTAATAAATATTAATATTAATTATAGTATTGAATATAAATAAATATTAATATAATATTTACTATAAATAATAATTTTATTTTTTATTTAATATATTGAATAAAATCTTATAACATAATATAATTTTTAACATTGCATCTAAATTTTATTGAATATAATTATAACAAAAAATTAAATTAATTATATTATAAAAAATAAAATAAAATAAACATTAGTTATATTATATTTATAAACTATTATTATAAATAATATAAAAATATAAATACAATATATTATTATATAATATGTTTATATAATAGTATAACTATATTTTATAATACTATAACTATATTTTACTATAATATAATATTTAACTATATAATTTAATAAAAATATCCTCTAGATAATATTAAATATTATTTTTTATCAAATATTAAATATTATAATTTTATAATAATTTTATATTTCAATTATATCATAATAAAATTTATTTTAATGATATTATAATATTTTAATTATATTATAATAATATTTATTTTAATTATATTACAGTAATATTTATTATAATAATTAATTATATTTTGCTGATATTATAATAATAATTATTATTATATAATAATATTATCTAATTAACTGTATTATATATTATAATTTTATGTAATTAATGTACTAATATATTAATAATATATATTATAATATTATATACTTGTATTAAATACAATTAAAATATATATTATTAAATATATTATTAAATAATTAAATAATTATATTTAATTATATAATTACAATATAATTCAATCAATATATTATAATATAATTAAATATATAATAATTATTCAATATATAAAATATACTTAAATAATGATAACATTAAATATATTATAATTCATGACCATGTGAAAAATTGTCACTAAAGCTTATGAAGTCATCAATGTTAGTGACCCTGTGTAAAGGTGGTCACTAAACTTAACTCTCATTTATCAATGTTAGCGACCACTTCCACAGTAGTCACTAAAATTGATTTAGTTCAATTTAGCGACCACATCTCCTGCAGTCGCTAAAATTACATTATTATAATTTAAATAAAATTACATACAATTATATTAAATATAATTGTATAATTATTTAATTATATTTAATTATATTATAAGATAAAATATTATTTAAATTATATAATTATATATTTATGAAAAACTAAATTTTATAATCATATTTAAATTATATAATTAAATTATATGATTAGAAATAATTAAATTAAAAATATAATTATGTAAGTATAATTTAATATATTTAATATATAAGTATGTAATTAGATTGGAATTATATAATAATATTATAATATATAATACATTTGAATTATATTATAGTATATAATTACATAATTATTTCTTAATATATTTAATATATAATTATCTAATTATATATTAAATATTTTATAGTAGGTACTTATAATTATGTTTTATTTATATTATAGTATATAATTATATAATTGCATTTTAATTATATAATATATAAAGTGCATCAAATTTAAATATCACTGGAAGCTAAATTTGTTCTATTTCATTGAATTTAGCTACCACAGTATCTTGTTGTCACTAAATTTGATACAGTTTATTTAATTTAGCTACCACATTGCATGTGTTAGCTAAATAGGGGACATTCCAACACATTTAGAGCCCATACATTGTCGTCACTATTTAGAGGTCACATTTTGTGGTTTGTAAATTGAAGTTAGTGTTTGCGCCACCTTGTGGTGCCAAACATAGTAACCATACATATATGGTCGCCAAATAGTTTCCATTTTTGTAGTCCCAAAGTGGTAGCTGTTTCATCTGCATTTTTCCTTCCATATTTAGGGACCACTTTATGTGGTCACTATATTTTTACCAAATTATGCTCAATAGTTATTTGCAAAATGGTAGCTAATTCACTTTCTCTTAACTCAAGTGTAAATGATAATAGATTGGTCTCTAAGTGGTAGCTAAATAGCGACCACTCTTATATGGTAGCTAAATTTAGTTGCTAAATCAATATGTTTTTGTAGTGAAAAGCTTGACTTAAAACATAATTGGTTAATAACAAGATGAAAGAATGCATTAAAAATAGAGAACTTGAAGAAAATGAATGGAAGAGAAACTTAACACAAGAAATTGAATTTGAAGAAAAACACATAAGGAAACCAATTTCAACATTGTTGGACTAGGGTAGTTAACCCAAGTCTTGGACCTCTTTTGATCTTGACAAAGGAGATTGATCATGTCTAATATTTTAAATTAGTGTTATTTTGCAGCCTTTAGTTTTTATCTAAAGTTGGAAGTTGGATGAAGCTCAAAAATTCCTCAAGTATGAAAAATGACTTCTAAATCGCGACTGCTACTTTGTATTCGCGATTGCGATATGTGAAGAAGTATTGTTAGAAAGCAGACAGGCGAAATCGCTGAGCCATTCTCGACCACAATTCATCCAAATGATAAAGTCCAAAATTGAAAGATGAAATTGTGGTAAGTGTCATGCCCCAGTCGCGACCGCGAATTATAAAGTGACTCAAAAGGGAAGCAAGTCCACAGTCACAACATGACACGTGTTCTAGTAGACCGTTGAAAGTTAAATTTTGCGAATGCATCTTGTTGGTAGCCATCGCGAATTGTGAAGAAGAAGATAACTATTTTTGGCAAACGAATTCACATCCTTTCTCACGTTCTATATAAGAATGCTCACGACCGCGACTTCTGAAAGTAGGTAAAAGGGCGACGACTATATTTTCTTGATGAACCTATCAGAAGCTACCACGTGGACTAGCCGTTAGACACAAACGAGATTTTCCTTCAGAATTTTGGTTTTTACGACCGCTAATGAGTAGTAGCGACCGCGAATTGAGATTGTCAAGCATTTAATACAGAATCTGTCAAGCATGTCTCAAAGATTTTGTGAGCTATGATCTGTAACGTCTCTTTGGTGAAGTTTGGGTATAAATACTCCATCAAACAACCATGAATAAGATTGCTAAGAAATTTATCACAAGTAATTAAAGCTTTCAATTTTTGCTGCTCATTTTCTTTAATTTTTTTAATGAAATTGTAAGTGTTAGGTGTGAGCATTAAACACCAAGTTTTAAGGTTGTAGTGTTAGCCTATAAAAACACTTCAAGAAAGGTTTAAGTATGAGCCTAGTGAAACATTTGAGTGAGGTTATGTGTTAGCCTAAAAACACATTGTTGTAAGGTTGTGTGTGAGCCATCAAAACACAAGTTGTAGAAGTTGGGTGTGAGCTTGAAAACACCTTGAGATAGTGAAATACCTAATTGATAGATTGGGGAGTGGACGTAAGGTCGATTATACCCGAACCACTATAAATCGTTGTTTCAATTCTACTCATTCTTTTTCCCCTCTTCTTTGTCTTTTAAATTTTTATACACCAAATCAACCCCATTCTTGGTGCCAAGGGACAACAAGTGGTATCAGAGCAAGGTTTTTCACAAATCAAACCTTCATTGGGTGAAACAAGATCATGGCACAAAAAGCAATCTACTCACACCTAAGGCCATATTTTGATGGAACTGACTATACTCATTGAAAGTATGGGATGAAGATCTATCTTGACATAGATGTGGTAGACCTTTGGGATGTGGTAATCAAGGAATGGAAGCCTCTTACCAGAGTTATGGATTGCAATGAAGAATTAATCCCAAGGGATGAATGGGTTGAAGCTCACCGGAAGTCAAATGGCAAGAACAAGAGGGCAATGATCATTCTCCTAAGCTCATTTTCTAAAGAAGAGATTGGGAGAGTGCAATATTGTCAAACTGCACATGCCATATGGAAGACTCTAGAGAATTATCATGAAGGCATAACTCTAGTGAAGTCAAGCCATTTGGAGATGTATGTCACTGAATGGGAACTCTTCATGATGAAGGACAATGAGAACATCAAAAAAATGACCAACCGGCTCTTATCCATTGTCACCAATATGAAAAAGTTTGGAAGAGCACTCACAAACTATGAGGTAAACACTAAAATCCTTAAAACTCTTTCACTTGACAAATTTGGGGCTAGGATGTGCAGTATTCAAGAATCCAATCCGAAGATTGGAAAGGTCCCAACCGATGTGCTCATTGGTAAGCTCTTAACTCATGAGTTGGCTATTCAAAAAGATGAGCAAATGAAGAAGCTAAGGGGCCAAGGTGAAAAATCAGAAAAGAGAACCATGGGTCTCAAATCGTCAACAAGAGAGAAAAAAGTAGACACCTCCTCAAGTGAAAAGGATAGTGATAAAAAAAAGGAGAAGAGTTAGCCATGCTCTCAAGAAGAACCAAGGAGTTAATAAGAAGAAGAAAAGAAAGAAGAGTCTTCAAGAAATCTACCCAAAGTCTAAAAGAAAGAATAAATGATGTTACATGCTATGAATGTGGCAAATAAGGGCACATGAAGCATGAATGTCTGAAGATAAAGAAGAAGAAGAGATGGGACAAAGAAAATAAGAAAAGCTTCTCCGCCACTTGGGATGATGACTCAAGTGAAGATGAGGAAGAAGAAGAGGAGGCCAACATATGCTTCATGTCACTAGGGAACTTTTCATAAGAGGTAAGTACATCTTCCCATTACAATTCTGATTATGAGGTGGATGATATATATGAAGAGCTTTTGGAAGCTCTAACTATGAGGTGTGACAAGTATAAGTCACAAGTTAAAACCTATAGGAAGAAGTGCTCCAAACTATAAGATGAGTACAGGTCTCTAAATGAGCTTATAAATAAATTGAAGGCTTCTAATGAAGAGCTTAAGAAATCTATTGAAAAATTATCTACATCATCTTCTTCTTTAACCTCACTTAGAAAGGAGAATGACTCTCTTAAAGGAGAAGTGATTGAGCTTAGAAGCTCAATCTCTAAATTTCATAAAGGAAAAGAGGCATTAGACACTCTTATTGTGTCACAAAGACCACCTTTAATTAGGCATGGTCTAGGTTTTAATAGAGCTTCATCTTCTACAACTACATTTGTTAGAGCTTCACAACCTCAAACCTTAAGCATTGAGGTGATTAGGAAGAAAAGTGCTCCTAGCACTAAGCCTCCTAAGCCTAAGGGCAAAGGGAAGGCTCTCAAAGGCACTAGAGTTAAGACTCAAAGAGCCAATCATGCTTATATGTATAACAAAAGGTATAATCATCCTCATAGAAAACCCTCTACCCCTACTCATCATATGTGTCCATGCATGCATTCATATGACCATGGTATGAGAAGGCTTCCTACTCATACAAAATTCATGCATAGGAAAAAGACTAACCAGTCTAATCTCCAATGCCACTATTGCTTGAAATATGTGCATGTCAATATACATTGCTTTATTAGGAAGGCTCACCTCAAGTTAGAGGACCCTTAAATCATTAACCCTCTAGGACCCAAGTATGCTTAAGTACCAAAGAAAAGGTGATTGACTCTTATTTTGTAGGGAAATGTGACTACCACCAAAGCAAGTAATTGACATGTAAATAGTGGTTGCTTAAAGCATATGACCGTAAATAGAAAACTATTCACATCACTTAAAGAGAAAGAAGGTGGAGATGTCACATTTGGTAATAATGCCAAGGATAAGGTAATTGGCATTGGTACCATAGGTAAGGATGGTTGTTCATTAATTAATAATGTTTTATTAGTTAGTGGCTTACAACATAATTTGTTGAGTGTAAGTCAATTGTGTGATAAAGGTAATAAGGTCACCTTTGATCCTAGGGAATGCTGAGTCACCACTTTGATGGATGATGAGGTTATTTTCAAGGGTGAAAGGAAAGGCAATACCTACTCAATTGACTTAGACAATTTAGCTAACCAATCTTTCAAGTGTCTCATGTCTTTAAGTAATGAAGCTTGGTTACAACATAGAAGGCTTGGACATGCAAACATGGATCTTCTTCAAAGCCTAGCCAAAGGAAAGTTAATGGAAGGACTTCCCAACCTAAAATTCATTAAAGACAAGACATGTGGCCCATGCCAAATGAGGAAGCAACATCAAGTCTCCCACAAAGCAAAAAATGTTGTAAGTACATCTAGACCACTTCAACTTATTCACATGGACTTGATAGGACCTACTAAGAGTGCTAGCTTAAGTGGAAATCATTATGAACTAGTCTTTGTAGATGACTACTCTAGGTTTACTTGGGTATCCTTTCTAGCACATAAGAATGACTCTTTTGATGCTTTCAAAAGTTTTGCAAAAAGAGTTCAAAATGAAAAAGGTTACTTCATCTCTTTTATTAGAAGTGACCATGGAAAGGAATTTCAAAATGAATCATTTGAAAATTATTGTTTGGAGAATGGACTTTTTCATAATTTTTCAACTCCTAGAACACCATAACAAAATAGTGTTGTAGAGAGGAAAAATAGAACTTTGGTAGAGATGGCTAGGACAATGCTCAATGAGTATTCATTACCTAATTACTTTTAGGCCGAAGCCATCAATACCTCATGTTATATTATGAATAGAGTTTTTAAAATATCCATTCTCAATAAACTTCTTATGAGCTATGAAATGGTAGAAAACCCAAGATCTCATATCTAAGAGTATTTTGATATAGGTGCTATATTTTGAATACCAAGGATAATCTTAGGAAATTTGATTCCAAGACTAATAAAGGAATCTTTTTAGGGTATTCCATCTCAAGCAAGGCATATAAAGTATTCAATAAAAGTTCTATGGTAGTTGAAGAGTCTATGAATGCCGTTTTTGATGAAGCTAGTAAACTTGATCTTGGGAAAGGTACTTTTGTTGATAATCTTGTAGGTGAACTAGAAAACCTAGAATTGAAAGATACTACAAGAAGAGATGATAAAGAAGAAGGTGAATCATCAAGAATGGATGAGGAACCACAACTTTAATAAGAGGATGAACCAAGGTAAAAGCTACCCAAAGATTGGAGATTCTCCAAGTATCACCCCAAGGACTTGATCATTGGTGATACATCAAAGGGTGTAAGTACTAGATCTCAATTACATCATTTAGATAATAACTTTGCATTTGTTTCTCAATTAGAACCAAAATTAGTTGATGAGGCCATTGAAGATGAAAGTTGGGTACTTGTTATGCAAGAAGAACTCAACCAATTTGAGAGAAACAAAGTATGGGAACTTGTCCCTAGGCCTAAAAATCACCCAATTATAGGCAATAAGTGGGTGTTTAGGAAAAAGTTAGATGAGCAAGGTGTCATTACTAAAAACAAGGCTAGATTGGTTGCTAAGGGATACAACTAAGAAGAAGGCATAGACTATGATGAAACCTTTGCCTCCGTAGCAAGATTAGAGGCCATTAGGATTCTCTTAGCATTTGTATGTCATATGAACTTTAGACTTTTCCAAATGGATGTTAAGAGTGTATTTTTAAATGACATTATTGAGGAGGAATATATGTTGAACAACCCCCCGATTTTGAATCACATTGTTTTCCAAACCATGTTTTCAAATTAAACAAAGCCTTATATGGTTTAAAATAAGCTCCTAGAGCTTGGTATGAAAGGCTAAGTTTATTTCTCTTGCAAAATGATTTTGAGAAAGGGAAGGTTGATACTACACTATTTGTTAAAAAGCACAAGCAAGACACTTTAATTGTCCAAATCTATGTTGATGATATTATTTTTAGTGCTACTAATGAATCTCCTTGTGAGGAATTTGCTAAGTGTATGACTAGGGAATTCGAAATGAGCATGATGGAAGAGCTCAAATTCTTTCTTGGTCTACAAATCAAGCAACTTAAAGAAGGGATCTTCATCAACCAAGCCAAATACACAAAGGAAATAATAAATAAATTTGGCATGGAAGGATGCAAGGTAGCAAAAACTCCAATAAGTAGTACCATCAAGCTAGACAAGGATGAATTGGGTACGGTAGTAGATGAAAAGAGATATCGAGGTATGATCAGATCTCTACTCTATCTTATTGCTTCTAGGCCAAATATAATGTTTAGTGTTTGTATGTGTGCTAAATCTTTACCTAGAGAATCTCATTTGAATGCTGTGAAGAGAATTTTTAAATATTTACATGGCACTATTCACTTAGGACTATGGTATCCTAAGAACACATCTTTTAGCCTAGTTGGGTATTCGGATGCAGATTATGCGGGAAGCTTATTCGATAGAAAAAGCACTTCCGAGACTTGCCAATTCATAGGTGAATGCTTAGTTTCATGGTTTAGTAAAAAATAAGTATCAGTTGCCTTGTCTACCGTGGAAGCCGAGTATGTAGCAGCAGGTTATTGTTGCACCCAAGTTCTTTGGATGAGACAACAATTAAAGAACTTTGGCAAAGTGATTGATCACATTCCTATCAAATGTGACAATACTAGTGCTATCAATCTTTCAAAGAATCTCATCCAACACTCGAGAAGTAAGCACATAGATATTAGGCATCACTTTCTTAGAGATCATGCAGAAAGATGATGTTATGTTAGAATTCATTGACACTAATCATCAACTTGCAGATATTTTCACTAAACCTCTAAATGAAGAAAGGATGAACTTCATTAAAAGAGAATTGGGAATGCTTGATGGAAGCTCCCTCAAGTGAAAATTCTTATTTGATCTTGTGTGATATATGTGTGTGATATGTTTGATTATTATTTATTTATAGGGGATCACATGTTTTTCAAAAATTTTCATTCTTATCCTTGCTGACTCATAATTCGCGGTCGCGAATTACAAGTCAACTTCTACTGGCTGTCAAATGTCAATTCGCGGTAGCAAAATTTCTCTCCACTGCGAATTTCGATCATTAAATTCAAAATTCTGACCATTGCAGCGTGTATTCCCGAGGAAAATTTGTCTGTTACTCATATTTTTTGAAATTCGCGATCACGACTTCCATTTTTGCTGACGCGAATTTGAGTAACTGTCTCACATTTATGTGATTTGATAGCCAACTATTTCCAACCCTTTATTTAATCAATTTTTAGCTGTTTGTTACCGTTTTCACACCCTTTAAAGCCTATAAATACCCCATTCAATAGTGATTTTCTCACATCTACTCCAAACCACTTCTACTTCTCAAATCACTCTCAACTTTCTCCCAAACTTCTTCATCTATTTCTATGGCTCTAAAGAAATTCTCTTAGGCAGATAAGGGCAAATCAGTGGCTCAAAAACTAAGGAAGAGAAAGATCAATACAAGGCAAACTCTTCCGTTGTGATCATCCCCAACAAGATTCCCTCTACATTCATGCTCAAAACCTTGGGTCTCAATGATGAAATTCACGCTTTTCTATCCAACCTTGGGTGGAACGAATTCATCTTCTGAAACGAACCTGGGTATGAGGAGGTGATGTGAGAATTCATGTGTACCGTGTAACTAAGTCGCAAAGACAAATCAAGGGTGGGCCAATATGGGTTAATATTTCAGGGCTTTGGCAATCCCTATTTCATAACCTTCGACCAATTATCGTCCCTTTTCAATTTCCAAGTCGGAGAACACATACCCTTCATCATCTCCACACTTGATGTGATCTACTCCAAATTTTGGTCGTAGATATCCATTGAGACCAAACAAAACCCCCGTTCTTCCCTTTCCAAACACATAAAAACCTTACCTTTATGGATCCTTTATCGGATCATCGCCTTCTCCATCAATGCGAGAGGTGATGGGAATGAGAAGGTTTCCTAAAAAGACTTGGCATTCTTATTTTGCCTTGTCAAAAACAAACCCATTCAGACTAGCTACTACCTTGTAGATCAACTAATCCATATGAGCACTAAGCCAAAGAGCTAATTTTGCTCCCTTCTTATGTCATCGCCATCTACTGATTCGTTGGAGCTCTTAATGAGGACAATGAGCAATTCCTCACTAAGAAGCTCCTTCCATCATAGAACTTCCTCGATCTAACATATTTGATCAATGCCAAGGCCATCCATTCAGATACTTACACCTATACCCTTGGTGTGGTGGGGGCAAAGAAAGTAGAGTCCTTTCAAGTTTCCAAAAGAAAGAGGCTCCAAATCGATGAAGGAACAACTCAAGTCCCTCCTTTTCCTCTTTAACCAAAAGCAAAGACAAAGTTGTCTCTTGCCACCATAAATTGCAAATTAGACAAAATGATGAGCATGATGAAGCGAAGGCTACTCTTCCTTTCCCATCTTTACAGCGATATGGTGGATCTCCAAGAGAAACTCGAAGTCCCTCATTGTCATCTTCCGGACTTCACGAACTTTGAAGATATAAAAGATGGAGATGACAATGAAGACGACATTGAAGATAGAGATGAAGTCGAGGGAACAACACCTGCACACGTTGAAGACACCTCTAGTGATGAGTCTTCTACTTTTTAGTTTAGGGATCTCTTTGTATTTTCTTTCTTTTATGTTTAAATGTTTGTGATCCCACAAGTTCTAAATAAATAAAAGTTGTTTCTTTGCTTTATTGTGATCTTATGTGATTGTTATCAATTGCTTTTTATATTTACTTTTTGCTCCTTATTATTACTTATACATGAATTTGCTTTCTCCCTAATTCACCCTTTTTTGATCTGACCAAATGGGGAGAGATTGTATATGAATCTAAGCTTAAGGGGGAGAAACATCTAAATTTAAAAATTATAGCATAAGTTAAGAGGGAGCATCATACTTAGTGTTTCTTAAATTCACTTTGTTTGATTGAATGATATACTTAGCAAATTTTTGTCTTAAGTATTCATTGAATCATTATTTACACTCCAACTTCACTTTTTATGAATTATTATTACTAAGGGTCAATCTAAGTTGCCAAAATCAAAAAGTAGGAGATTGTTGGACTAGGGTAGTTAACCCAAGTCTTGGACCTCTTTTGATCTTGAGAAAGGAGATTGATTATGTCTAATATTTCAAATTAGTGTTATTTTGCAGCCTTTAGTTTTTATCTAAAGTTGAAAGTTGGATGAAGCTCAAAAATTCCTCAAGTATGAAAAATGACTTCTAAATCGCGACCGCAACTTTGTATTCACGACCGCGATATGTGAAGAAACATTGCTAAAAAGCAAACAGGCGAAATCGCGGAGCCATTCTCTACCGCAATTCATCCAAATGATAGAGTCTAAAATTGACAGACGAAATCGCGATGAGTGTCACGCCCTAGTCACGACCGCAAATTACAAAGTGACTCAAAAGAGAAGTAAGTCCACAGTCACAAGATGACACATGTTCTAGCAGACCGTTGGAAGTCAAATTTCATGAAGGCATCTTATTGGTAGCGACCGCGAATTATGAAGAAGAAGATAACTATTTTTGGCAGACGAATTTGCGTCCTTTGTCGCGTTCTGTACAAGAATACTTGCTACCGCGACTTCTGAATGTAGGTAAAAGGGCAACAACTATATTTTCCTAGTGAACCTATCAAAAGCTGCCACGTGGACCAGCCGTTAGACACAAACAGGATTTTCCTTCAGAAATTTAGATTTTGCGACTGCTAATGAGTAGTAGCGACTGCAAATTGAGAGTGTCAAGCATTTAATGCATAATCTGTCAAACATGTCTCAAAGATTTTGTGAGCTATGATCTGCAACGTCTCTTTGGTGAAGTTTGTGTATAAATACTCCACCAAACAACCATGAATAAGGTTGCTAAGAAATTTATTGCAAGTAATTAAAGCTCTCAATCTTTGCTACTCATTTTCTTCAATTTTCTTTGTGAAATTGTAAGTGTTAGATATGAGCATTAAACACCAAGTTGTAAGGTTATAGTGTTAGCTTGTAAAAACACTTCAAGTAAGGTTTAAGTGTGAGCCTAGTGAAACACTTGAGTGAGGTTGTGTGTTAGGCTAAAAACACATTGTTGTAAGGTTATGTGTGAGCCATCAAAACACAAGTTATATAAGTTAGGTGTGAGCTTGAAAACACCTTGAGATAGTGAAATACCCAATTGGTAGATTAGGGAGTGGACGTAGGGTCGATTATACCCGAACCACTATAAATCATTGTCTCAATTTTATTCATTCTTCTCCCCCTCTTCTTTGTCTTTTAAATTTTTATACACCAATTCAACCCCCCTTCTTGGTGCCAAGGGACAACAAACATGAACATAAGAGGTAAATTTATCTTGAAGAATAGTATCAAAGATCAAGTGCACATCCTTTATTTATTTATTTATTTTTCCATAGTTCCCCTTTTTTCCATATTCATTCTAATTGATTTCATTATTGTTATGTAAGTAGTTTGGGATTAGAAGAGTTGTTTATGGGTTTTTTAACATCTTCCAAACACATTAGTTTGAGTTCAGTCAAAAGCTTTTTGTAAATTGTAAGCTCTAATTTTCTTTAAAGCTTGTGTGTGGATTAAATTACTATCTTTAGTTTTCAACCTTTTGTTTTGTTGTCATTTATTTTTTTATTTTCATATTTATACTATTTGTTCTTTTGCTTCAATTAGAATCAATTTGGTAATGTTGAATTAGAGCTTACAAAAAATTGTTCTTTTCCATCATTTCCTTTCTTCCCATTTTTATTCTAGTTATTTTCCTTATTATTTTATAAGTTGTTTGGGATTAGAAGACTTGTTTGCGAGTTGCTTAAGTGAGATTGAATTCTAATTTGACCTAACATCTTTAAAATCCATTTATTTGAGTTCAATTCATAACTTTTTACATACAACAAGCTCTAATTTTTTTTGTAAAAGTTTTTATGGGTACTTTAAATTTCTTTATTTAGTTTTCTTCCTTCCATTAACAATAGGCTCTAATTTTTTTTGTAAAAGTTTGTGTGTGGGTACTTTAAATTTCTATATTTAGTTTTTTTCCTTCCATTAACAGCAGGCTTTAATTTTTTTTAAAAAAGTTTGTGTGTGGGTACTTTAAATTTCTATATTTAGTTTTCTTCCTTCCATTTTATTTCATTTGTTTTCTTCTTTTTATTTTGATACTATTTATTCTTTTGCTTCAATTAGAATCAATTTCGTGAGGTTGAATTAGAGCTTGCAAAATTTTGAATTAAAACAAAATTGGTTAGAAAACAGGATGAAAAAAATGAAATAAAGATAGAGAACTTGAAGAAAATGATTAGAAGATAAACTCAACAGAATAAACCAAAATTTAAGAAAAACACATAAGGATAATGATTTGAACAAGAATAAAAGATCTAAATACATCTTGAAGAATAGTATCCAAAATCAGTACACATCCTTTATTTTCTTCTTCTTTTTTGTAGTTTTCCTTCCTTTTGTTTTGATATTATTTTTTCTTTTGTTGTAGTTAGAATTAATTTGGTGAGGTTGAATCAGAGCTTGCAAAATCTTGAATTAAAACAAAATTGATTAGTAAAACAATGAAATAATGAATTGAAGATAAAGAATTTAAAGAAAGTGAATGGCAGAGAAACTTAACACAAGAAATTGAATTTCAAGAAAAACACACAAGGAAATCGATTTGAACAAGAAGACACATCACAAATACAACTTTAAGAATAGTATCCTAAATCAAGTACACATCCTTTATTTTCTTATTTTTTTCATAGTTTCCCTTTTTTCTTTTTGGTTCTAATTATTATCCTTATTGTTTTGTAAGTTGTTTGGGATTAAAAGTGTTGTTTGTAAGTTGTTTAAGCGACATCAAATTCTAATTCGACTTAACATCTTTCAAATCCATTAGTTTGAGTTCAATTCAAAGCTATATGCAAATTATAAGTTCTAATTTTCTTCAAGGCTTACGTGTGGGTTGTTAAAATTGATATCTTAGTTTTTATCCTTTTATTTTATTGTTGTCTTTTTTTTTTTCTCAATGTTGATACTATTTGTTCTTTTGCTTCAATTAGAATCAATTTGGTGAGGTTGAATTAGAGCTTGAAAAAACTTAAATTAAAACATAATTGATTGTAAAAGGATGAGATAATGAATTGAAGATAGACAACTTGAAGAAAATGAAAGGAAGAAAAACTTAACATAATAAACCAATTTTGTACAAAAAAACACACAAGGAAAATGATTTGAAAAAGAACACAAGACACAAATACATCTTAAAGAATAATATCCACAATCAAGTACATATCCTTTGTTTTCTTGGTCTTTTCTGTAGTTTCCCTTCTTTCCATTTTTATTCTAATTGTTTTCCTAGTTATTTTGTAGGGTGTTGATTAACTGAGATTAAATTCTGATTCAACCTAACATATTTAAAATCAATTATTTTGAGTTAATTTCAAAGCTTTTTGCAAAAAACATGCTCTATATTTAGTTTTCTTCCTTCCATTTTGTTATCATTTGTTTTCTTCTTTCTATTTTGATGTTATTTGTTCTTTTGCTTTGATTAGAATCAATTTGGTGAGGTTGAATTTAAGCTTGCAAATACTTGAATTAAAACACAATTGACTAGCAAGAAAATGAAAGAATGAATTGAACATAGAGAACTTAAAAAAAATTATTGGAATATAAACTTGACATAAGAAATTGAATTTTAAGCAAAACACACAAGGAAAATAATTTAAACAAGAACATATGATGTAGATACATCTTGAAGAATGGTATCCAAAATCACCTGCACATCCTTTGTTTTCTTATTCTTTTCCATAATTTCTCTTCTTTTTATTTTTGATACTATTTATTCTTTTGCTGTAGTTAGAAACCATTTGGTGATGTTGAATTAAAGCTTGGAAAAGTTTAATTAAAACACTATTGATTAGTAAAAGGATGAAAGATTGAATTGAAGATAGAGAACTTAAAGTAAACGAATGGAAGAGAAACTTAACACAAGAAGCTGAATTTCTAGAAAAACATACAAGGAAACCAATTTGAAGAAGAACACAAATCACAAATACATCTTAAAGAATAGTATCCATAATCAAGTATACATCCTTTATTTTGTTGTTTTTTTTTTCATATTTTCCCTTTTTTTTCATATTTTCCCTTTTTTTTTGTTTTGGATATAGTTGTTCTCCTTGTTGTTTTGTATGTTATTTGGGATTAGAAGAATTATTTGCAAGTTGTTTAAGTGACATTGAATTCTAATTCAACCTAACATCTTTAAATCCATTAGTTTGAGTTCAATTCAAAGCTTTTTGCAAATTATAAGCTCTAATTTTCTTGAAATCTTTCATATGGTAGTTTAAATTTTTATCTTTCATTTTCAGCTTTATATTTTATTTGATTTGTCATCTTCTTTTTGTTTTAATACTATTTGTTATTTTGCATGAATTAAAATCAATTTGGTAAGGCTGAATTTGAGCTTGCAAAAGCTTGAATTAAAACACAGTTGATTAGTAAGAGGATGAAATAATGAAGTGAAGATAAAGAACTTAATGAAAATGATTGGAAAAGAAACCTAACACAAGAAATTGAATTTGAAGAAAAATGCATAAGGAAAAGTATCCAAAATCATGTATGCATCATTTATTTGAACAAGAACACAAAATGCAAATACATATTGAAGAATAGTATCCAAAATCATGTACACATCATTTATTTACTTATTCTTCTCTACAGTTTTCCTTCTTTTCATTTAGATTCTAGTTGTTTTCCTTGTTGTTTTGTAAGTTGTTCGATTTTATCAGAGTTATTTGCAAGTTGTTTGAGTGAGATTAAATTCTAATTTGACCTAACATTTTTTAAATCCATTATTTTGAGTCAAATTCAACTTTTTGCACATTACAAACTCTAATTTTCTTTAAAGTTTGTATGTGGGTAGTTCAAATTACTATCTATAGTTTTCTTCCTCTCATTTTATTTATGTTTCTTGTTTTCTTTTCATTTTGATACTATTTGTTCTTTTGCTTCAATCATAATCAATTTGGTGAGGTTGAATTAGAGCTTGCAAAAGTTTGAATTAAAATACAATTGACTAGTATAAGGATGAAAGAATGAATTAAGGATAGAGAACTTGAAGAAAACGAATGGAAGAGAAACTTAACACAAAAAATAAAATTTGAAGAAAAACACATACGTAAAAGGATTTGAATAAGAACACAAGACACAAATGCATCTTGAAGAATAGTATCTAAAATCAAGTGCACATCCCTTATTTTCTTCTTCTTTTCCACAGTTTCCTTTCTTTCCATTTTGATTCTAATTGTGTTTCTTGTTGTTTTGTAAGTTATTTGATAGTAAAAGAGTTGTTTGCAAGTTGTTTAAGTGAAACTAAATTCTAATTTGACCTAACATCTTTTAAATCCATTATTTTGAGTTCAATTCAAAGCTTTTTGCAAATTGTAAATTCTAGTTTTCTTCATTATTTTTATATTCTTGTGTAAATTCCTATCTTTAGTTATCTTCCTTCCATTTTATTTTCATTTATTTTTTTTCTTTTAATGTTAATACTATTTGTTCTTTTGCTTCAATTAAAATCAACTTGGTGACTTTAAATTAAAGCTTCCAAAAGCTTGAATGAAAACATTATGGATTAATAAGAGGATGAAAGAATGAATTGAAGATAGAGAACTTGAAGAAGACAAGTAGAAGTGAAGCTTTACACCAGAAATCAAATTTGAAGAAAAACTCATAACGAAAATGATTTAAACAAGAACATAAGATTTAAATACAAATTGAAGAATAGTACACAAAATCAAGCACACATCCTTGATTGTCTTATTATTTTCCATAGTTTCACTTCTTTATACTTTGATTCTAGTTGTTTTCCTTATTGTTTTGTAAGTTATTTAGGATTAGAAGAGTTATTTGCAATTTTTTTTAGTGAGATTGAATTCTAATTCAACCTAACTTCTTTTAAATCCATTATTTTTAGTTGAATTCAAGGCATTTTGCAAATTGCAAAATCTAATTTTCTTTAAGGTTTGCATATGGTTAGTTTAAATTACTATCTTTTATTTTCTTCTAACCATTTTGTTTTTTTTTCCTTCTTTCCATTTTGATACTTTTTTTTCTGCTTCAATTAGAATCAATTTGGCGATGTTGAATTAGAGCTTGCAAAATCTTGATTTAAAACATAATTGATTAGTCAGAGAATGAAAGAAGAGTTGAAGATAGAGAACTTAAAGAAAATGAATGGAAGAGAAACTTAATAGAAGAAATCAAATTTAAAGCAAAAAAAAAAACATAAGGAAAATGATTTGAATAAGAGTATAAGATGCAAATACATATGAAGAATAGTATCCAAAATCAAGTACACATTTTTTATTTTCTTATTCTTTTCCATAGTTTCCCTTCTTTTTACTTTGATTGTAGTTGTTTTTCTTGTTGTTTTGTAAGTTCTTTAGGATTAAAAGAGTTGTTTGCAAGCTATTTAGGTGAGATTGAATTATAATTTGACTTAAAACCTTTCAAATCCATTATTTTGAGTTCAATTCAAAGCTTTTTATAGATTACAAGCTTTAAGTTTCTTCAAGGTTTGCATGTGGGTAGCTTAATATCATAGTTTTCTTCTTTTCATTTTGTTTCCATTTATTTTCTTCTTTCTATTTTGATACTGTTTATTCTTTTGCTTCAATTAGAATCAATTTAGTGATGTTGAATTAGAGCTTGTAAACCTTGAATTAAAATACAATTGATTAGTTAGAGGATGAAAGATTGAATTAAAGATAAAGAACTTCAAGAAAATGAATGAAAGAGAAATTTAACATACAAAATCAAATTTGAAGAAAAACACATAAGGAAAATGATTTAAATAAGAACACAAGACTTAAATTGTAAGCATTATATTTTAGACCTCTGGATACAAAGCCCGATGATGAAAATTACAAAATTTATTCCTTAGAATGCAAGAGGAACTACCAAAGAAGAAGATGAAAGGCCTTAAGCTACCTTAGAGAAAACCCAAGACCAAGCTCAAAAGGTTGATGGGTTATACAACCTATTAAGCAAAATTGTATAACCCATAAATCAAGGTTGTACAACCATGTCTAGGGCTGTACAACCCACCCTCCTAGCTTTGAGAACCTTCTAAAACTGATCCCCTATAAACCTTAAGGTTATGCCCTAACAGATAGATGTACAACCCATGCTTGGCTGTACAACCCATGTGCAAACCTTAATTCTAGGAGATTCATCTCCTTTCTATGATTGTACATGTCTATTATGCACCCAAAACCATTTTTAGCCCTATGCACTCATCGAACACCTATAAATACCCCTTCATTTGAAGAGGGAAGGGGAGGCTTAGAAAACCCTAAGGTTACTCTATTAAAATTGCATCTCAAACATAGAAACACTAAACACTAACTCACCCCAACTTACTCCAAGGTAGAACTAGACTTATCTCTTCAATTTTATGCATTCCCTAAGCTTTTTGGAGGAAAATATTGAACTTATGAACCTCTGAGGGCATAAAAACACACAAAGGCATTCAAAAATCCTCATTACTCTCTTTTGTTTCTTTCTCTATTTTTAAAACCTAGAAAATATGGCTTGTATGACCTTAGCCATTGGCTATATAGCCCTCTGCATCTCTGCATGGGTTGTACCACCCTAATATTAGGTTGTGCAACCCAGCTTGACTAGTAATAGTTTTTCTGTAAAGTTTTATTTTCTTCTCCATTCAAATTTCCTTTTTTCTAAAAGCCTTTTTTAGGAGTTTTAATGTTTCAGTAATAAAATGGGATAAGGAATAACATCATAAGATCCCCATTAACCCCAAAATGAAACCTTGGTATGGTTTTAAAGTAGTGTTGCAATATCTTTTAATGTAAAGCTTTAAGTCCCTTTATTTACTATTTAATATGATGTTAAGGTTCTATTTTTATCCTCTTTTAACAGCGACCAAGTGGGGAACTTAGGGTTCTAATGACTATGAAAGTCCATTTTGTAATTAGGATTGTGTTTAGAATGTGTGAATATTGTTTTAGCCCTCAATCTCCCTATTCTTGCGTTGTATCCTAACCCTACATGGTTACTGGTACATATGGATGCCATGCTCTTTTAGAGCTACATAAGGTGAAGATTCATCAATCCCATGATCCTTCTTGTGATGAGTTGTTGCCTTAGTCCATTTAACATCCTTCATATGTCTTGTATTGCATGTTTTAATTCTTTTAATGCTTATGGCTTATATAATCTAATTTGATATACTTATTGGATGGTTATGTAGGGATGTGATACTATGGACATAGATGCATATCTAGGTACTTTTTGCATAGGAGAGATGATAATTTGTTATATTCCTTCCTTGTGCTTTGAGTTCATTTGGTTTGTTTTACACTTGTTTCATTTACTAACTTGTTCTTCTTTTGGGTGTAGGTGTTATGTTTGAGTAAGGCCACAAGTTAGTCCCAATGGTGACATTATGTGGTCCTGGATGAATAGATGATAATGCATGCCCATCCCCTTTGCCAAGATGTATGACCCCCTCCCCATTTTGAAATGATTATGCATGGGTGAATGGATAACAATGCATGCTTACCCCATTTTCCATGATACATGACCCCTACTACTTTGAGTTGATGATTTGACTTACCAAAATGAATCAAGCTTAGAAGTATATTTAGGGGCATTAACTCGACTAATTGATAACTCAGTTAACATATTAAAAGTGTTAGTCTTAAACACTTTGGGTTTAGGATTAAGAGTGAGTTTAAGTGATAAAACTCTTACGTAAGGTTGTTTATGAGTCTTAAACACTATTATAATCGGGTTTAGTGTGAGGCTAAACACCAAGTTTGATGTAAGCTTGGAAAACACTTTTGAGAGTTAATGAAATACCCAATTGGTTGTTAACACTTGAACCACTTTAAATTGATTGTGTTGATTCTTCTCCCACTTTTTCTCTAACCTTCTATTGCTAGCACTTCCTCCAAAATTTAAAATTTTTCACCAATTAAATACCTCTTCTTGGTGCACAAGGGCCAATGTAATTGTTTCATGGCTTCATTGGACCTTGACAAATCCCTTCCTTATCATACACCCACATAACCCCATTATATTCTCCTACACACAACCATACTGAGATATCTTTACTTCCAAATAATAGCTCCTAGGATTTTTCATTTGTGTTTATGCTCAAGCCACCTATAAAAACCAGTAAAAACTCATTCATTGTCTAAAATACGAAATTTTACATTCATTGATGTATAGTGGCAGACCTAGGATTCAAAATTTAGAGGGGCAAAGATTCAAAATGGGCAATTCAATTATGTAGTACTTTTGAGTTTAATTAGATGGTCTAATACAAATTTGAACAAATAGATTATGATTCATACAAATATTATAAAGTATATAATTTAGTAAAAATAAGAAAAAAAACTTATTTGAGATTACTAACAATAATGAATAGTTGAAGTATCAACATTTTTATAGAGAGAAAGAGTACATAGAAAAATAGAAAAATGAAGAACAATTAAATAGCACAAAATTTTAATAAAAAAGTAAAGAAAAAAAAAGGAAAAATGATGTATATAAATAAAAATATTTAAAATTTTGAGGAGTAAAGTTATAAAATATTTTTAATTAAGGTAAATATATATTTATGTAAGAATAAATTAAAATTTTACGGAGCAAAATAATTTTTAAAATTTTTTAGAGGGATTACAAGATGTATATAAGAACAAATTAAAAAAATTAAGGATTAAAAAGAATTTTTATAACATTTGGAGGCAATAGCCCCCTATTGCCCCCTTTGAGAATGAGACAACCTAAATTTGTTTCATAATGGCCTTATGACAAGTACTTATGTGCTACACCAATAAAGCATGTAATCCGCAGTCATACTACAGAGAAGATGGGTGTGGGTTCAACAAATGAAGGGGAAAGTTCTAACTTGAATATGAGTATGGAAGTTTAATAAAAAAAAAGTGCCAAACATGCACTTTGAGCCATTTAATGCGATACTTATCATCATTCTCGGCTTTTTCTGAACAAGTATCATCTTCATAAACATATACTACAGTACCTATCATACAATCACCTATTACTTCCATCAACCATGAAGCGTAACAAGAGAGGATGTGTGAATCTCCAAAGTATGCTAGGTAAACCCTATATTTAATACTTGTCAGATGAATTTGCGATATTTCAGATTATGTCTAATGGCCAGTGACACATGGTAGCTTGACATTAGTCCTTTCAAAACTTAGTTGTTGGATTTTTTTAACGAATCTTAAAAGTAGCAGTCGCTACTAAAATTTACGGTCTTTACGAAGGTTATAGTTGCTACCAAGTTGTTATACCTGTATCAAATCAAACTAGAGTTTTGGCTTTCCTATTTTTCTGCTGTTTGCGCTCTCTACCAAAATTTGCAGTCGCAACTTTTAAATCTTAGCAATACTTTCCATATTGGTCTTTTAAAAAACTAGTCATTGGATCTTTCTAATGGATCTCAAAAGTAACGATTGCTACTAAAATTCGTGGTCTTTACTAAGGTTGCAGTCACTACCAAGTTGTTATACCTACAACAAATCAAATTGGAGTTTTGGCTTTCTTATTTTTCTGTTGTTTATAGTCTTTACCAAAATTTGTGATCACTACTTTTGGATCTCAATAGTACTTTTCAAAATTTGTGGTCTCTACCAAATTCGCGGTCAAGACTTTTAGAGTTAGATTTTCATATTTGAGTTTTTGCTTCTAATCACTTCTATTCAACTTCCAATGAGATTCTAACTTAATATCTATAAGATAAACACTTAATATTGATATTAAAGCCTTTCAATTTATATTGTCAAGATCCAAAGAGAGTCTTGACTTAAGTTTGTATAACCTTGTCCAACAGAAAAGTCATATTCATATGTGTGATTCATGGTCTGGGTGTTTGTTATAATAGCCTAAAAATTTCCCACCTATTTCTTTATAGATGATTTCATTTTACTTGCTTGTGCAATTCTTAAAGAGTGTTAGAAAATTAAGCAAATTCTTACTGTGCATTTGTAGGCTTTAGGGCAAGTTATTCATTTTGATAAATTTGCGATTTCCTTTAGTCAGAATGTGCCAACTATGAAATGAGATAGGGTTAAAGATTTACATAATGTTGAGGAGGTGGATCATCATGTGCGGTATTTGGGACTACCGGGGTTAATTGGGAGGTCTAAAAAGTTTTTTTTTTTATTTCTTAAAATAGAGGATCTAGAAAAAATTGAAGGGATGGGAAGAAAAAAATTTGTCCAAGGCAGGCAAAGAAAATTTTAATAACATATGTAGCTCAATAAATTCCAAGTTACATCATGAGTTGCTTTGTTCTGCGTAAAATCTCCTATGATGAAATTCATGGGCTTATTAGTAGTTTTGGTGGATAGATAAGGGCTCTAACTATAAGCTTCATTAGGCTAGTTAGGATTAGTTGTGTGACTCTAAGAGTGAAAAATACTTGAGTTTTAGGAGTTTAACGTGTATCAATCTATTGTCACACCCTATGTGTAAAATCATATTCATAATAGATGTTATCATATAAGACTCTAAATCATTCATAAGGAAAATATTAGTAGTTGATTCCTATAATCCACAATTGGAAAACATTGAAATGGATTCAAAAATAAAATTATCTCAATACCTCTTATACTTTTCATACATATGTGGCATAACCACTCACAATCATTCTATAAACATTCAAACATTTACGTATGATATCTACAGGGAAAATTAACATTATTTCACCAAATATATTTTAAGCCTCAATTCACTATAAGTTTTTCCCCAAAACTATAACTACATGTTCATATGTGCACAAAAAGGAGAATCCTAAGAGGAAATGTCATTCACCTACGATTCGTTTACACAACTACAAGGTTAAGGCTTTTGATCTATCAACTAAAGGATCTATAAAAATTAAAGCAATTTGATAAGTCGCAACTCAATAAACATAATTTAGTATGAAACATAAAAACATAGGAAATAAGCATGCAATTTTGACAAGCAAACTCAATGATATTGAGGTATATGATAAACATCATCCCATTTACTTTTTATTATGTTGTGATCGAATAAGATAATCTCACCTCGGGAATTCCATAAATAGAACAATCGTGGAGAACTATGATAGACAATGGCCAGTGACAAATACATCAGAAATCTGAAAGATCATATATATAAAAGCTGTAAAGGACGTGTAGACATAAATGGTTGAATTGCTAAATCTAAATGGAACTTATAAATTACCTAAATAGTCATACCTCTTTTATTTAACTAATGCATTATATTAAATTTTGGTGCATCAACATCAAGTTCACTTCACATTTCTATTCAGGAAGTATTCATATGATTGAGTGACATAACACCTTTTATTCACATTGCAATCATAACTATTTCAAGTATTTCAAGTCACCATTCATACATAACTATGCATATATTAAAGCAACAACCATATGGTTCTCATTTCCCTTAAACCTCATAGACACTATTAAAGGTTAATTCTAAATTATTTATGTTTAGAATCATCTATTTCTAGGTTTACATTCATACTTTATAAGTCGATTATCAGTCACACATATTAAATAAGCAAATCATTGTCTTACTCTCAAACACATTCATATTAAACTTATGTTAACCTCTTGAAAACCTTCAAATTGCTCAATTTTGGTATTGAGCTCTCCCTTTAGCTCCTTCAATTTGTCATATAGTGTTATACAAGTTGTTTAATTCACTATTCTATACATCCATGTGCAATATGCAATATGTATGTTCATAATTACTTCCAAGTCTAAGTGATATTTTTCTAATTGCCTTAGTGAACTTTCATTTGATTGACAACATATTATCTTAATCTTAGTTCTCAACTAATCTTTAATTCATTCTAACACACACACACACACACACACACACACACATATACACACATACAATTATTATTTCCTAATCCATATGAATTTATTTTTTTCTTATCTATAGCTTTTTTCCAAGCTTAGTTAAGGCCCCTTCTTAGCTTTATTAGGTCTTTTTAAAATTCTAAATCTTTACCCTTTCGAAAATTAAAGCCTATATTCTGCAAAATTTCATGCTAAATAGCCCTGGTAAATTGAGTATAACTCATCCAATTTTTCATTAAATGTAACCTCATTTTAAAGGTAATTAGCTTATGCAAATTCTTACAACTTTTATGCTTTAAATCGTTAAAATTCCCCCTCTAAACCCATAAAACTTATGGTTCAATTTCTACAGCAAAAAGGTATCAAAATCTAGATTCCATTTCCTTAGTTCATTTCATGATTAAGTGTGTACAATCTAACTTGACCTTACTGCACTAGTTTGTGCATATCTTAAGTTATGTTTATCCAAATGAATTAATTATTTTTCCTACTCAAATTAGACATTATATATATATATATATATATATATATATATATATAAAAAATTCATTTCTAAATATATACTATACAATTTACTATGAATTTTTATATTCTAATATGTTTCTTGTACCATAATTTGAGCAAGTTTCACATCTTTTGGCATAATTCTCAATGTATATAATCAATTCCAAAATGATTTTTGGGAAAATATTTCACTCATCAATGAACATTTTTCATGTTTTAACCTTTGCCTAATTTAGTCTCTAAGGTCATCAATTTTTTAATTTACAAATTCGGGCTACCATTAAATATTATACTCAGATAAGTCCCAGTACTTCTATCATAACTTGCATGATACAAGTTCAATTGAGAAATCCTTTCACATATATTTAAATGAGACCTATACTTATGAGTTTTATGTTTTGTACATTTTTCTAATTCTTCCTTTAAGTCCTTAAATTCCCAGGTACAAATTTTTGCTTTTGAAATATAGTAACCTAGGTTTTACTTCCCCTTGTCTTATCATTTCATCTTGGATGAGTTCCAATCCAAATTTCCTTTTCTATTCATGTTAAAATCAAAGGAATTCTCTAGATTCACTAATTAAGCCTCTATTAACTCAAAGAAAGAAGAAGATGAGGATTAATTTACAAAAACCTAAATCTTACCTCTAAAAGTCCTAATTGAAGCAAATAGGTATTATCTTCTTCTATTTTTTTTTCTTCCTTAGCTTGATGATCTTTTAGTATTTTCTTTATAGCTTCTATTATCTTGAGTTCTTCTAAGTCTTGAGGAAATGAAACTTGCATCAACACCCCCCTCATTTTTCCCCCTTTTTCCCTTTTTTCTTTTGTATTTTGTATGGACCTATGGAAAGGAAGGGTTCCTAATTATATTTGCTAAGAATGAAGAGGAAAAGACTCAACCCATTTCTTCTTTCCCTTATGTGTTAATTTATCCTTTTGCCACATAATATTACTTTCTTCTTATTATGAATTTATTCCTTAATTCCCATATTTAACCCCCTCTATTTCTAATTTTTTAGAATTTGTATCATTTGTTTCTTTATTTCTCACTTTAGTTTATAATTTCTATCATTTATTCAATTCTACCCATAATACACTCATTAATGAATTAATTTGTATTGTAAATTATTATAACATATGCAACCAAATCCTAAGTGTCATTTCATTCAAACATACCTTTATATTTAATCACTTCCAAATATCATGATTTATACAAGTTTAATAATATAAGATATGCTACCATGCAATGTGTAAGTAACTACATGTAAGATGATAAGGAGGGATATTACAATTCTCTCCCTATTAAAGAATTTCATCTTGAAATTTGATACCTATAAATAGGTAAGGGTAGTGTTCCCTTATATGTTCCTTATTTTCCCACATGGCTTCCTCTTTTATGTGATTCTTCCACAATATCTTTGCTAATGGTATTTCCATATTGTTAAGGGTTTTATTCTAAAGTCCCATAATCTTAATTGGATCCTTTATATAGCTCAAGTCTTTAAAAATCTCAAGTTTCAAATCTCTAAGTATATGGGAGGGATCTTATCAGTATTTTTAGGGCATACTTATATGGAATACATTATGTATATTTGCCATCTCTATAGGGAGTGCAAGTCTATAGGCTAATGGTTCAATCTTCTCTAAAATCTCATATGGTACTATATACCTTGGACTAAGTTTACCTTTCTTTCTAAATCTACTCACCCTTTTTTAGGGTGAAACCCTCAAAAACACTTTCTTATCTTCTCTTTAGTGTTGATCAAAATAACTTTTCTATTTATCTTGTGCAGCCTTCAATTTTTCTTTCAAAAACTTTACCTTCCCAATTGTATCCTATACTATTTTCGATCTTTTAAGTGCTCTCATGCCTTATTCATCCATGTAAATAAGACTTCTACATTTTTAGCCATACAAAGCCTTATATGGTGTTGTACCAATACTATTATAAAAGTGGTTATTATATGCAAACTCCATGAGTGCTACATAATCATCCCAACAACCTCTGAACTCCATAGCACATACTCTAAGCATGTTTTCAAGTGTCTCAATGGTCCTCTCAAACTGCCCATTTATATGAGGGTGAAAGGTTATGCTAAAATTCACTTTAGTGCCTAAAGCATTCTATAAGCTCTGCCAAAATATGAAAGTGAACTTCGAATCTCTATCCGATACAATTGATATGGAACCAATGTAATCTCACAATTTCATTCACATACTTCTTACCCAATTGTTTCAAGGCACATCCCTATCGAATAAGTACAAAGTGAATTGATTTCATCGATCTATCGATAATAATCCAAACTGCATCATTCTAACTCTAAGTCTTTGGTAACTTATGAACAAAATTTATGGTGATTTATTCCCATTTCCACTCTGGTATCTCTAAGGTTTATAACTTACCAACTAGAATCTAATGCTCATTTTTGATCTTTTGATAAGTTAAACACTTAGAAATATACTTTACCATTTATTTCTTCATCTTAGGCAATCAAAAATATGGTTTCAAGGAATTATATATTTTAGTGACCCCTAGATGCATAACATAAGGTGCACAATGAACTTCCTCAAGTATTTCTTTCTTATATCTTTAACACTCAGTATTCATACTTCGGAACTTAACATCATTACATCATTCTCAATCATAAACCTTTATCTTTACCTTTCTTTACTACCTCACACTTTTCTTTCAATTATTGGTTTTGGTTCTACAATTCTTTGTTCTTGTCATGAACAATTGGTCTCATATGAAATATATCCAATAATACCCCATATGTCTGCAAGTTCAAACTCACATTCAAAGATCTCAATTAAACTTAGGAAAATAGGGTAGTCTTCTTAATTTGTGCTATATTAGACTTGGATTTTTGGCTCAATGCATCGACTACTACATTTGCTTTTCTTCAGTGATATTTGATTATGCAATCATAATCCTTTAGTAACTCAAGTCACCTTCACCAATTCATATTTAATTCTTTCTAACTTATTAAATATTTCAAACTTTTATGATCAATAAGAATCTAAAATGTCTTTCTATACAAATAATGTCTCTATATATTTAAAGCAAACATCATAGTTATAAGTTTTAAGTCATGTACATGGTCATTCATTTCATATGGTTTTAATTATCTAAATGCATAAGTTATAACTCATTTATGTTGTATAAGTACACATCTCAAACCCTATAAAGAAGCATCACTATATATATCAAACCCACTAAAACTACTAGGTAAAGCTAAAACTAAAACTATAATCAACTTCTATTTTGAAGTCTCTAAGCTATTCTGACATACTTTTGTCCATACAAAGAAACATTCTTCCTAAGAAGTTTGGTCATAAAAGTTATTATCAAAGAAAATCATTCTACAAACAGTCGATAATAACTAACTAAACCTATAAAACTATGAACTTCAACAACATTCTTAGATGTTTACCAACTAATCACTACCTCAATCTTCTTTGGTTCAACTTCAACTCCTTTCCCTGAGATCTCATAACTTAGAAACAAAACATGATCAAACTAGAATTCACACTTAATCAACTTAGCATACAATTGTTTTTCTCTTAATGTCTATAGTACAATCCTCTGAAATGTTTTTCATGTTCTTTTTTGGTCTTTGAATAAATCAAAATATCATCAATGAACACTATAATAAACTTATCTAGGTAGGGTTGAAAAACCTTATTCTATAGTGCCATAAATGCTATTAGGGCATTTGTCAAACCAAAAGGCATAACTAAAAATTCATAATGCCATATCTAGTTTGAAAGGTTATTTTAGGGATGTCAAGTTTTAAGACTTTTAATTGATGATACCTCAACTTCAAAAAACTCAACCTTCTTATAACTTATCAAACAAGTCATCTATTCTGAGTAATGGGTACTTATTCTTCACAGTGACTTTATTCAATTATCTATAATCAATATATAATCTCTTAGTAACATCATTCTTCTTCACAAGCAATATAGGGGCTCCCCAAGATGAACCACTAGGTCTAATAAACCTATCTAATAGTTTCTATTACTGAGTTTTCAGTTCTTGCAATTCTATAGGTTCTATTTTATAGGGTGGTATGGAAATTGGTATTGTTGTTGGAACTAGCTTAATGGTAAACTCAACTTTCCTATCAGGCGGCAACCTAGGCAACTCTTTTAGAAATACATTAGAGAACTCATTAACTATAAGTATATTGGTCATATCATTACTCTTAATTCCAATGTAAATTATATGTGCTAAATAAGCTTCACATTCACCCTTAATCATTTTAAAAGCTTTCATTACTAACATTAGATAAAAAGACATGAAGGTCATATCACCTTAAAAAATAATCTTATTTCCATCTGGTGCCTTTAATGTAACTTCTTTTAGATAGCAATCCATCAGAGCATAATACTTGGACGACTATTCCATACCTAGAATTACATCAAAATCATTTAAAGGCAACACTATCAGATCAACATGAAATAGGGTATCATCAATAATAAGTTCACATCTACAATAAACCTTATCCATGATAATCATTTCTTCTATAGGGGTACTAATGCTTAATTTGAAATCTAATGCTTCATGTTTATTACTTGATTGAGATACTAATTTCAAAGATATGAAAGAATGAGATGATCGTAGGTCTATTAGAACATTAATTTTAAGGCCATGGATAAATATTGTACCATTGATGACATCTAATACAACTGCTGCTTCCTATCTATTCATTGCATAAACTCTTGCTTGAGCCTGTGATTGAGAACCTAGTACTTCAAAATACGTTGCTCTACCATTGACTGTAGCAACTACCTCTACCCCTATAATTACTAGGAGTAGAACCTACACTAACACGGGATACCTCCCTTATCAATTTGAAATGATTCTCCCACTAATATGACAGTCCCTAATCATATGATTAATAGATCCACATATGAAACAATTACCAGTGAGTTTATTGCATTCACTTAAGTGAAACTTCCCATAATGTTCATAATTAATCTTCTGTTCACCTATTTTATTACTTCCTCTCCTAGTCGAAAAGGGATATGAGCTTTAACCTCTTTTAGAATTACTTTCCTTACTGCTAAAGTATGCATTGAAATCTCTTTTACTCCTAGTCTTCCAACTAGAATCACTAATCATATTAGTAGTCCCTTTGTTCTTAGACAATTACTGAAGTCTTTCTTTCTCTAGTATTTCTACTTTAATTACATATGTTCTCAACTTACTATAACTTTCTAGGTTACTTTTTGTTATTTTACTTCTAATTTCATACTTCAACCATTCATATAATTTCTTGCATTTGTCTTTATTAGCCTAGGGCACCAAGAAGGGGGGTTGAATTGGTGGTTGATTAAAAATTAAAATGAAAGATAAATGTGTTAAAAAAGTTGAGAAATAGAAGATAAAAATTGACACAAGTGTTTATAGTGGTTCGGGTGTTAACAAACCCTACGTCCACTCCTCAATTCTCTACAATTAGGTGTTTTACTTAACTTAACTCGTGTTTCTAAACTCACACCAAACCTTTAAAACTTGTGTTTATGGCTAACATAAAAAAACCTTACACCTTGTGCTTTCTTAGCTTACACAAAAATCTCTCACAAGTGTTTTGCAGGCTCACACTAAAACTCTCACAAGTGTTTTAACTCTAGGCTAACTCTCAACCTTTTTATAATAGTGTTTATTGCTCACACCTAACAATCAACAACACATAAATGAGAATAAAAGATTGAGTAGTAAATAGGCAAGAGTTTTGATTTCAAATTAATGAAAATTCTTGCACTTACATCTGTTTGGTGGAGTATTTATAGCTCATATCCACCAAAGAGACATTGGTCTAGAACTATCAACAAATTTCCAAGATGTGTTAGGCAGATTTAGCATTAAATGCTTGTCAGGCGAAGGTTACGGTCGCTATTACCATTTCGTGGTCGCGATTTCCAATTTCCATTATGGAGCTGAAAATTTTGATGAAAAATCTTGTTTGTGTCTAACGACTAGTCTCGTGTCAGCTATCCATTGGTTATCTAGAAAAATATAACCATTGCGTTCTAACAACTATCAAAAGTCAAATTGGTGAGATAACTATGTCTTGGGCACGATTGAGATAACAAATTCCTCTGTTTGGTGAGGAAACTACAACTCCTTGAGTCGCAGTCACTACCAAAAATTTACCTTTGTGATTTTTGAGCTTCAACAGTTACCTAGGACACTTGGCATGTTATGGCTATGACTTTGGTTCCCTCCTTTGTCACTGTGAAAGTTGTGGTCATGAATTCAGATGTGATACCTACCGCGAATTCCTTTGTGACTCAAGCTCACTTCCTTCGGCTATGTCACGGTTTCAAATTTCCCCTTAAATTCCTCTAGCCTAGCTTCATCCAATCTTATGATTGATTCGTGATCGCGATTTAAAATTTACACACAACGAATTTGAGTAAACTTTACAAGATTAGAGATTTTGAATTCCATCTAACTTCCAATAAAAAACTAACTTATAATATGCAAAACAACACTAAATGAAAGTATTATTACTGATCAATCTTTATTGTCAAGATCAAAAAGGGTTTTTGACTTAGGTTAAACCAACCTAGTCTAACAATCTTCCCCTTTTTGATTTTGACGACTTAGATTGATCTTAAAGGAAAATAGATGCATGATAGTTGGAATGGTGAATAAGTAAATGAGTACTTAAAAAATTTCTATTTAATGATCAAAGTAAAATTTTAAGTATGAGTGACAAATATTGCTCCCCTTTAACTTATGCTTATCTATTCCAAATTATTTTCTCTATACAATTCTCTCCCCCTTTGGAAAGATTAAAAAAAAAAAGGATGAATGAAGCAAATAAAATGCATAAAGATGAAATAAAGTGAACGTTAATACCAAATATTAATTTATAGAATAATAAGAATGATAATAAACATAAGAGTTGTAATCATCATAAAAATAAATTCAATCACATAATAGATGAGACAAAGGATTGCAAAACAAACATATTTATTTATTTATAAGTTGTGGGATCAACAACTTTGCATCAAAGAAAAAGAAAAATATAAAGAAATCCTAGTCTAGAAGATTATAGAGTCATCATCATCTCCAGAATCATCTTGCTCTTCATTATTGCCTCTTTCTTCAGCTTCATCTCCATCTTCAACCTCTTGGTTATTGTCCTCCTCCGGTGCATTCTCATAATTTGTGAAATTGGGAAGATGGCAGGGAAGGGCAACCATATTCTCTTACAAGTCCACCAGATCATTGTGGAGGTGAGAAATAAGGAGAAATCTCCTCTTCAACATCCTCATCACCATATTCAACTTTGGTTGATGGTGGAAAGAGAAAGTTTAGACTTAGATTTTGGTTGAAGAGGGGGACTAGTATTGCTCCTTCTTTAATGATAAGTCTTTTCTTTTGAAGGCTTGAGATGTTTCAATCTTTTTAGCCCCAAAAGTAACCAACATATAGGCATAGGAGTCCGAGTGAATGACTTTGGCATTGATAAAATAGGTGAGATCTAGAAAATTTTGGGAGGGAAGGAGTTTCCTAGTGAGGAATTTTTCATTTTCCTCATTAAGAGCCCTAGCAAATCTGTAGATGGCAATGACATGGGAAGGAAGGAGAAATTGGCTCTTAGGTTTAGTGCTCATGTGGATAGGTTTGTTTTTCATAAGACAAAAAGAAATGCAAGGTCCTTTTGAGATACTTTTTCATTACCATCACCTCTAACGTTAATGAAGAAGGTGATGATACTGTGAAGTAACCAAAAAGGAAGGGTTTTGATGTATTTGGCTAATGAAGTTTTGGAATCATGTTTGGTCTTGATAGAAATTTTAGACCAAAATTCATAGTAAATAACATCAAATGCGGAGATAATGAATGAAATGTTATCTCTAACTTGAAGATGAAAGAGGTTGGATAATTGTTCAAAAGTGATAAAAAAAGGATCCCTAAAAGCTTGAAATACTAACCCATATTGTTTCGCGCACGATTTGGCTTTACAACTAAGATTGATCGTACACATAAATTCTCTCATGATCTCTTCATATTTGAGTTCATTTCGAAAGATGAATTCATTCCATCACAGTTTAAAGAGAAAGGCATGAATCTCGTCATTGATTCTAAGAGACTGTAGAAGGAAAGTGGAGGGGATTTTGTTTAGAAGGATAATTTTAGAGGCATTGGCTTTATAGCGATCCTTCTTTTGTAATCCCTTTCATTTGATGAAGGGCTAGTGCTACAGAGGGTTGGGCTACTGCCTTGCCCTTTTTTTGCTATTGAAGCTTTCTTAGGAGCTATTGGGAGGAGTAAAAAGATTTAGAGAAGTTTAAAAGTAGGAGAGAAGATGAATGATTAGATGTAGAATGAAAGGATGAAAAATCATTGTTTAAGAGGTTTATATAGCCGTAAAAAAGGTGCATAAACGACTAGAAATGACTAGAATGTGATTAATGAAGGGTTGGAAATGGTTGACAGTCAAATCAAATTAATGTGTGGTAGTTACTAAAAATTGCGACCGCTAATTCAAAGTAGCAATCACTATTTCTAAAAAATGTGAGTAACGAACAAAAAAACCTCAGGAATCGACGTGCACAGCGGTCAAAATTTTGAATTTTTGATAAAATTCATGGTGGAGAACAAAAGTTGCGACCCTGAATTGATGGTTGTCAGCCGAGAAAGATGATCTTATAATTCGCAACTATGAGTCAAAGATAGCGACTGCGAATTACAAGGTAATGAGGATAATAATGAAAAAGCAAAAAATTGACGTTTCAAGTTGTGATCCACTTAATATTTTGATGCTTAATTTATGCAATATGACATAGAAAAGCAGAATTGCATTTAGATTTAAGACATCTAAAGACAAATATCACATACATTCAAACACATAGAAATCAAACAAAAGGTCAAAATTCTTCACGTTAGGGAGCTTCCATCAAGCATTTCTAATCCTCTCTTAATGAAGTTTAACCTTTCTTCATTTAGAGGTTTAGTGAAAATATTCGCAAGTTGATGAGTTGTGTTTATAAATTCTAACACAACATCGCTAATTTGGATATGATCTCTAAGAAAATGATGCTTAATATCTATGTGTTTGCTCCTAGCATGTTGGATGAGATTCTTAGAGAGATTAATTGCACTAGTGTTGCCATTTTATAGGAATGTAACCCATAACTTTGTTGTAATCCTTTAATTATTGTTTCATCTAAAGCACTTGGGTGCAGCAACAACCCACAACTACATTCTTAGCTTCAGCGGTGGATAAAGCAACTAAAACTTGCTTCTTGCTAAACCAAGACACTAAGCATTCTCCTATAAATTGGCAAGTTCCAGAAGTGTTTTTTCTATCTAATAGACTACTAGCGTAATCTGCATTTGAGTATCTTATGAGGCTAAAAGATGAATCTTTAGGATACCATAGACCAAAGTGTAAGGTGCCATGCAAATATTTAAAAATCCTTTAAATGTGATTCTTTAGGATAGGATTGAAATCTAGCACACATACATACACTAAACATAATATCAGGTTTAGAAGTAGTAAGATAGAGTAGAGAACCAATCATATCTCGATATCTCTTTTCATCAACTGTCTTACCCGATTAATCTTTATCCAATTTGATGGTACCACTTATGGGTGTTTTTGCTATTTTGCATCCATCCATGTCAAATTTATCGAGTATATCCTTTGTGTATTTGGCTTGGTTGATAAAGATCCCTTCTTTAGTTTGCTTAATTTATAGACCAAGGAAAAACTTGAGCTCTCCCATCATGCTTATCTTGAATTTCCTAGTCATACACTTAGCAAAATCTTCACAAAGAGATTCATTAGTAGCATAAAAAATGATATCATCAACATAAATTTATACTATTAGTGTATCATGTTTGCGCCTTTTTACAAATAAAGTTGTGTCCACCTTTTCCTTTTCAAAATCATTTTTCAAAAGAAATGAACTAAGCCTTTCATACCAAGCTCTTGGAGCTTGTTTCAACCTACATACGACTATATTCAATTTAAAAACATAATTTGGAAAAGTATGTGATTCAAAACCAGGAGGTTGTTCAACATAAACTTTCTCCTCAATAACCCCATTTAGAAAAGCACTTTTGACATCCATTTGGAAAAGTTTAAAATTCATATGACATACATAAGCCAAAATAATCCTAATGGCCTATAACCTTATAACGGGGGCATAGGTTTCATCATAGTTTATGCCTTCCTCTTGGTTTCAACCTTTTGCAACCAATCTAGCTTTATTCCTAGTGATGAATTCTTGCTCATCTAACTTGTTTCTAACCACCCATTTGCAACCTATAATTGGGTGTTCCTTAGGCCTAAGAATAAGTTCCCATACATTATTTCACTCAAATTGGTTGAGTTCCTCTTGCATAGCAATCACCCAACTCTCATCATCAAGAGTCTGATCAATTGATTTTGGCTCAAATTGAGAAACAAAATCAAGGTTATTATCTAAAAGATTAAGTTAAGATATAGTAATTACACCCTTTGAAGTATCACCAATAATTAAGTCTTTGGGTGATGCTTGGAGAATCTCCAATCCATGAGTAGATCTTGACTTGGCAATGCTTTTTGTTGATGTTGTGGTTCCTCATCTACCCTCGATGATTCACCTTTATCTTTGTCTTTCTCTTCCTCTCTTATAGTGTGCTCCAACTCTAATTTTTCAAAGTCACCTACAAGTTCATCAACAAAATAACCTTTCCCAATATTAAGTTTACTAGATTTATCAAAAACAACATTCATAGACTCTTCAACAACCACAAAAATTTTGTTAAAACTCTATAAGCCTTGCTAGAGGTGGAATAACCTAAAAATATACCCTAATTAGTTTTTGAGACAAATTTCCTAAGATTATCCTTGGTGTTCAAGATATAGCGCTTGAATCCAAATACTCTTAGGTATGTTATCTTAGGTTTCTACTATTCTACAGCTCATGAAATGTTTTATTAAGAATGGGTCATTTAAAAACTCAATTTGCTATATAACACGAAGTATTAATGGCTTTGGTTGAAAAGTAATTTGGTAAAGAATACTAATTGAGCATAGTTCTAGTCATCTCTACTAATGGTCTATTTTTCCTCTTTACAACACCATTTTGTTGTGGTGTTCTAGGGGTTGAAAAATTGTGAAAAATCCCATTCTCTAAACAATAATATTCAAAAGCTTCATTTTGAAATTCTTTTCCATGGTCACTTCTTATAGAAGAAATGAAGTAACCCTTTTCATTTTGAATTCTTTTTATAAAACTTTTGAAAGCATAAAAGGTATCATACTTATGAGCTAGAGAGGACACCCAAGTGAACCTAGAATAATCATCAACTAGGATTAGTGCATAATGTTTTCCACCTAAACTAATACTCTTAGCAGGTCCTATCAAGTCCATATAAATTAGTTGAAGGGGTCTAAATGTACTTACAACATTTTTAGCTTTGAAGGAAGATTAATATTGTTCCCCATTTGATAAGGACCACATGTTTTGTCTTTTAAGAAACTTAGCTTAGGAAGATGTTCCACTAGCTTTCCTTTATATAAGTTTTGTAAGAGCTCGATGCTAGCATGTCCAAGTCTTTTATGCCATAGCCAAGCTTCATTACTAAGAGACATAAGACACTTAAAAGATTGGTTAGCCAAATTGTCTAAGTCAATTAGATATGTATTGCCTTTCCTTTCACCCTTAAAAATAATCTTTTTATATAATAATGTGGTAACACAACATTCTCTAGGGTCAAAGGTGACTTTATTATCTTTGTCACACAATTGACTTACACTAAGCAAATTATGTTGTAAGCAATCAACTAATAAAACATCATTAATTAAAAAGTAACCATTCTTACCAATGGTTCCAATGCCAATTATCTTACCCTTGGCATTATTACCAAATGTGATATTACCACTTCCTTTTTCCTTTAGGGCTATGAATAGCTTCCTATTGCTCATCATGTGTTTTGAGCATCCACTATCCACATGCCAATCATTTGATTCATTGGTGGCTGCCAAGCACCCCTACACAACACAAATAAATCATCTCTTCTTTGGTACCCAAGCATACTTAGGTCCTATGAGTTAGGTATTGAAGGGTCCTTCAATTTGAGGTAAGCCTTCCTAATGTAACAATAAACATTAATGTGTCCATATCTCATGCAATAATGGCATTGAAGCTTAGAATTATGTCTTTCTCCTATGCATTGTCTTGGTATGAGTGGGGTATTTTCTCATACTATGTGAGAATATAAGCATACATGTATGGATGTAGAAGTAAATTTTTTATATATGTTGGGATTAACATGCTTCTTATTGTACATGTAAGCATGATTAGCCTTTTTAGAAATAAACTTTGAGCCTTGGTGTACTTTCCCTTTGCCCTTAGGCATTAGGAGTTTAGTGCTTTGGGCACTCTTCTTTCCAATAACCTCAATACTTAAAGTTTGAGGTGTTGAGGCTCCAATGAATATAGTGAGTGTAGGTATACCATGCCTAATCAAATGAGGCCTTTGTGATACTATAAATGTTTCTAAAGCTTCCTTACCCTTATGAAATTTAGAGATAGAGCTTCTAAGCTTAATGACTTCTCCTTTTAAAGAGTCATTCTCTTTTCTCAATGAAGCTAGTGATGAAGATGATTTGGAAAGATTTTTCATAGATTTTTTGAATTTTTCATTTGAAGCCCTCAATTCACTTACAAAGCTATTAAGGGTTTATAATCATCCTCTAATTTTGTGCACTTCCTCTTGTAAGTCTTCATTTGTGACTTATATTTTTCATATTTCATTGTGAGAGCTTCTAGAAGCTCATCATCTACATCATCTAAATCATCATATTCAGAATTAGAACGAGATGAAGTGCTTACCTCATTAGAAGAGTCCTCTTGAGCCATGGAACATATATTAGCAATCTCCTCTTCTTCATTATCACTTGAGCTATCATCCCAAGTGGCTTTAAAACTCTTCCTCTTCTCTTTGTCCCCTTTCTTCTTCTTCTTTACCTTGGTACATTCATACTTAATGTGGCCTTGCTTGCCACACTCATAGCAAGTGACATCGATTGATCTCTCTTTGGGATTAAGAGTTGCTTTCTTGAAGTTCTTTCTTTCTTTTCTTCTTCTAATAAGCTACTTGGTCCTTCTAGAGAGCATTGCAAGTTCCACCTCCTCCTTGTCACTCTCTTCTTCACTTGAGGTTATTTCTACTTCCTTTTCCTTTGAAGATGATTTGAGTGCTAATGTCTTTCTTTCTTGCTTGTCAGATTTTTCTCTTTGGCCTCTAATTTTCTTCATTTCCTCTTCCTTCTTTAAGGGTAACTCATGAGTCAAGAGTTTACCTATCAAAACATCCATTGGCACCTTCCATATTTTTAGGTTGGACTCTTGGATACTGCATACTCTAGCACTAAATTTTTCAAAAGGTAAAGACTTTAGAATTTTAGAGTTTACCTCATGATTTGTGAGAACCTTATCGAACTATTTCATGTTGGTGATAATAGCTAGGAGCCAATTTGTCATATTTTATATGCTTTCATCCACTTTCATCATGAATAACTCCTATTATGACACGTACATCTCAAGACGATTGGATTTCACTAAGGTGGTGCCCTCATGATAGTTCTCTAACACTTTCCAAATTCCATGGGCAGTTTGGTAATGTTGTACCCTTCCAATTTCTTCTCTTGAGAGAGAACTTAGAGGATTGCCATGGCTCTTTTATTTTTGCCATTAGATCTTTTGTGTGCTTCAACCCATTCTTCTTTAGGGATTAACTCTTCACTCCCATCTACCACTTTAGTTGGTGGCTTCCATTCTTTAACAACAACATCCCTTAGATCCACCACATCAGTGTCTAAATAGATCTTCATCCTATACTTCCAATGAGTATAGTTTGCTCCATCAAAATAGGGGTTGAGGTATGTGTGGATTCCTTCTTGTGCCATTAATCTTTACTCACTCAATTAAGGTTTTTAGTGAGACTTGGCTCTGATACCACTTATTTGCCTAGGGCACCAAGAAGGGGGTTTGAATTGGTGTTTGATTAAAAATAAAAATGAAAGATAAATGTGTTAAAGAAGTTGAGAAGGAGAAGAGAAAAATTGACATAAGTGTTTATAGTTGTTTGAGTGTTAACAAACCCTATATCCACACCCTAATTCTCTACAATTGGGTGTTTTACTCAACTCAACTGGTGTTTTTAAGCTCACACCAAACTTTTACAACTTGTTTTTATAGCTCACATAAAAAACCTTACACCTTGTGTTTTGTAGGCTCACACAAAAACCTCTCACAAGTGTTTTGTAGACTTATACTAAAATCTCTCACAAGAGTTTTGACTTTAGGCTAACTCTTAACCTCTTTAAAATGATATTTATTGCTCACACCTAACAATCAACAACACATAAATGAGAATGAAAGATTAAGTAGCAAACAGGCAAGAGTTTTTATTTCAAATTAATGAAAGTTATTGCACTTATGTCTATTTGGTGGAGTATTTATAGTTCATATCCACCAAAGAGACATTGGTCTAAAACTATCAGCAAATCTCTAAGATGTGCTAGGTAGATTTAGCATTAAATGCTTGTCAGGTGGAGGTCGCGGTCTCTACTACCATTTCGCTGTCACAAATTTGACTAGCGTCCACGTGTCAGCTATCCATTGGTTGTCCAGAAAAATATAGTTATTGCATTCTAACAACAATCAAAAGTCGCGGTTGTGAGATAACTATGTCTTGAGTACGACTGAGACTATGAATTCCTTTATTTGGTGAGGAAACTACAGCTCCTTGAGTCGCAATCTCTACCAAAAATTTACCTTCATGATTTTTGAGCTTCAATGGTTACCTAGGACACTTGGCATGTTGTGGCTATGACTTTGGTTCCCTCCTTTGCCACTATGAAAGTCATGATTGCGAATCCGGACGCAATGCCCACTACAAATTCCTTTGTGACTCAAGCTGACTTCCTTTAGCTATATCGCGATTGCGAATATCCCTACAAATTCCTTTGGCCTAGCTTCATCCATCATTGTGATTGATTCATGATCACGATTTAAAATTAACACACCACGAATTTGAGTGAACTTTACAGGATTGGAGATTTTGAATTCCATCCAACTTTCAATGAAAAAACTAACTTATAATCTATAAAACAACACTAGATGAAAGTATTAGTACTGATCAATCTCTATTGTTAAGATCAAAATAGGTTCATGACTTAGGTTAAATTAACCTAGTCCAACAGTCTCTTTCAATAGTTATCATAAAAGGCGCATAATGTGACAATTAGTTAAACTTCACTTCACACTCAATAATGTTTATGTTCATATTCTTTAGATTTAATAATTCTTTCCTCTTCTCATCACGGTATGCTTCTGGCATATAATTATTTATATATTCTCGCTTAAAGTCATCCCAAGTAAGCGTCGGGGGTTGATTATTACAACTTGGAATGGTCTTCTACCATTCATAGGCATTACCCTGTAATAATGATACTGCATAATTGAACTTCTTCTTTTAAGTGCACTACATCAAATTACCCTTTAAGTGCATTTCAGCCATGTCTCAATTATAATAAGGTTTGTTGTCTCAATTATAATATTGTTTATAGTACCACTAATCAATTGCTTCTTATTTTCTCAGTCTATCATATCTTATTTCTCTAACATTAATCAATCCTTAAACCTCTTGTACTCGACATCAGGGTCGGGCTAGAGCTAGAGTGTCTGTTGGGGTGGTGCTTGTGCATGTCTAGGTGATCCCACGTTTTCTATAGGTGGATCTCCTTAGGGTTAAAATGAAACCTCAACTAGTTGTAGGTCGACATCCTCATCTTTAATTGACCTATAAAATCTAACATGTTTTAGGTAATATAGTGTATGTGTATCATATTTATGTCAATGTGTTCATGTTAGTACCCCTTTTTAAGAACATATCCGTACTTAGATACCAAAAATGTCATACCTAATCCTGTATAATCATATTAATAATAGATGCATATCATATAAGACTCTAAATCATTCATAAGGAAAATATTAATAGTTGATTCCCATAATCAATAATTTGAAAACACTTAAATGGCTTCAAAAATAAGATTGTCTCAATAGTTGTAATATTTTTCATATATACAACATGTAATCCATTTGCATAACTGCGAGGTTGAGGCATTTTATCTATCAACTCAAGATTTGTAAAAATTAAAGCGATTTGGTGAGTTTCAACTTATTAAACACAATTTAGTATGAAACACAAAAACATAAGAAATAAGCATGAAATTTACAAAGGCAAACTCAATGATATTAAGGCATGTGATAAACACGAGTCCATTTACTTTTTAATATGTTGTGATGGAATCAAATAATCTCACCCCAAGAATTCCATAAATAGAATAGTCATAGAGGACTGTTATTGACACTAACTAGTGAGAAATACATTAGAGATCCTAAGGATCAGATATATAAAACATGTAAAGGACAAGCAGATAGAAATGGTTGGACCATTAAATCAAAATGGAACTTACAAGTTATCAAAATGGTCACAACTATTTTACTTAGCCAATGTATTACATTAAATTTTAGTAAATCAACATCAAGCTCACTTCACATTTCCATTTTTGAAGCATTTAAATAATTGAGTGACATAACACCTCTTATTAACATAATTTGCAATCATAACTAATTCAAGTATTTCAAGTCACTATTCACACATAACTATGTATATATTAAAGCAGCAACCATGTGGTTCTTATTTCCCTTAAGCCTTATAGAAGCTTTTAAAGGTTAACTCTAAGTTATTTAAATTTGGAGTCATATATATCTAGGCTTACATCCATGTTTTATAAATCAACTATTAGTCACGCATATTAAATAAGCAAATCATTGTCTTACTCTCAAACACATTCATACTAAACTTATGCGTACCTTTTGTAGACCTTCTAATTGCTCAATTTTGGTGTTGAGCAGTCCCCTTAGCTCCTTCAATTTGTCATATAATGTTATACAAGTTTAATTCACTATTTTATACATATTCAATTATCCATGTACAATATGCAATATATATGTTTATAAGCTTCCAAGTCTAAGTAATGTTTCTCTTAATGCCTTAGTTAACTTTCATTTTAGTGACAACATATTATCTTAATCTTAATTCTCAACTAATCTTTAGTTTCTTCTAATATATATATATATATATATATATATATATATACAATATTGTTTCCTAATCCACATGAATATACTTTTCTTGCCTATAGTTTTATTCCAAGCTTAGTTAACACCCTTCTTAGCTTCATTAGGTTTTGTTAAAATTATAAATCTTATCTTTTTAAAAATTAGAACCTACATTCTATAGAATTTCATGCTGAATAGCCACTATAAATTGAGTATATCTCGACTAATTCTTCACTAAATGTAACCCCATTTAAAAGGTAATTAGCTTATGTAAATGCTTACAACTTTTGTGCTTTAACTCCTTAAAATTCCCTATCTAAATTGATGAAAATCATGGTTCAATTTTCATAGCAAAAAGATATGAAAATCTAGATTCCATTTCCTTAGTTCATTTCATGATTAAGTGTGCATAATCTAACTTAACCTTGTTGCAATAGTTTGTGCATATCTTAAGTTATGTTTATTCAAATGATTTAATTATTTATTATACTCAAACTAGAAATCTGAGACTATCATATATGTAAAATTCAGTTTTAAATATGTAATACAATTTACTATGAATTTTTATATTCCAATCTATCTCTTACAACCCCTAATTTGAGAAAGTTTCACATTTTTAGCATAATTCTCAACGTACATAATCAATTGCAAAACTAATTTTCAAGAAATTAGTTCACTTATCAATTAATTTTTTTTCATGTTTTAACCTTTGCCTAATTTAGTCTATAAGGTCATCAAGTAAAATTTACAAATTTAAGCTACCATTAAGTATTATACTCAGACTAGTCCCAATAATTCTATCCTATCCTACATAATACATGTTCAATTGAAAAATACATTTACAAACATTTAAATGAGAACTATGCATACAAGTTTTATGTTTTGTACTTTTTCTAATTCCTCCTTTAATTCCATGAAATCCTAGGTACAAATTTATGCTTTTGAAATAGAGTAACCCAGGTTTTACTTCCCCTTATCTTATCATTTTATCTAGGGTGAGTTTAGATTCAAATTTCCTTTTCTATTTATGTTAAATATGTTTATTTGTACATGTTTAGAAGAGAAATTTCACATAATTCAAGGAATTATCTACTTTCACTAATTAAGCCTCTATTAACCCAAAGAAAAAATAAGATGAAGATTAATTTACAAAAACCTAAATCTTACCTCTAAAGTCTTAATCAAAGCAAATGGGTATTATCTTCTTCTATTTTTTTCTTACTTCCTTAACTTGGTGATCTTCTAATAGTTCCTTATAGCTTATATATTCTTGAGTTTTTTAATACTTGAGGAAATGAACCATGCATCAACACCCCTTCTCCTTTTTCCTTTTTTTCTTTTATATTTGAGTGATCCTCTAGAAAAGAAAGGCTCCCAATTCTTTTTGCTAAGAGTGAAGAGGAAGAGTCTCTACCCATTTTTTTTTTATTAGGTGTTAATTTCTCCTTTTGTCACTTAATATTACTTTCTCCTTATTATGAATTTATTCCTTAGTTCCCACATTTAACCTTCTATTTTTCTAATTCTTTAGAGTTTGTTTCATTTGTTTTTTTATTTCTCATATCATTTATTCAATTCTACTCATAATCCTTTACACTAATTAATTAATCTATCCACTAAATTATCATAGCATACTAAATCCTAAGTATCATCTCATTCAAATATACCCTTATATTTAATCACTTCCAAATATCATGATATATGTAAGTCTAATAATATAAGTTATGCTACTATGCAATGTGCATGCAATAACATGTGAGATGGTAAGGTAAGGATATTACAAGCACTTTTGGCAAAACAAGGATGGAGAATAATTCAAAATCCTAATTCTTTGTGTGCTAAGATTCTACAAGCTAAATACTTTCCACATATTTTGATGCAGGAGATGGTTATTGTATCAGTTATTTTTGGAGGAGTATAACAAAAGCAAAAGAATTATTGAAGGGTAGTTAAATGTGGAGTATGGTGAATGGAGAAAATATTTGCATTTAGTGTGATAATTGGCTTCCAAATTTATTGTCTAATAAGCTGTTAGTTCCATATACCCTCCCTCATGATGTAAAAGTTTAGGATATTACTGACGTTGTTACTCTTTAATGGCATATAGAGCTGATTAGTGAAGTCTTTCTTCCTTTTGAAGTGGAAGAGATCGTGAAAATTCGTTTAAGCTTAAGATTGCCTAATGATGTCTAGTACTGGCCTTTAGAGAATAGGAGAATTTATAAAGTTCATTCGAGGTACCACTTAGGCTGAAGTTTATAATTGATTGGTAGAGATATTCCTTTTAGTTCCCAACATCATAAGGTTTGGAAGATAGCTTGGAATTGCCATTTTGCCCTAAGACTGATACACTTTATATAGCATCTCATGGTGTGGTAAGGATGTGGAAAATGAAATGCACATGTTTATTCATCATCCTTGGATTAAAGAAATTTTGTTTCTTAGCCCTCTTAGTCTTGGAGATAATGACAACTTCAAAGGCTTGATTATGGATTGGATTCTACATATTATGAGGAGATTAAAGATGAAGTATTTTGAGATGTTATGCTATCTTTTGTGGGAAGTTTGGAACAATAGGAATAGGCTTGTAACTGGCAAGCCTCATAAACCTCCTCTAATGCTTATTCAAATTATAGTTGATAGCCATATTGAGTTTTCAACGATAAGTAAAGCTTGTAGAATTATGATAAGCAATCAGATGCTTCAATGGTTATCTCTTTACTATGGTTATTTGAAGATGAAAATTGATGCCTCTTAGTTTGAAGCTTCGAGTATTACAGGTATGGGATATGTGGTGCATAATGATAAAGGCGAGGTGATGTTGTCTAGTAGTTGCTGGTATTTAGATGTTGGCAGTGCAAAGTTGGCATAACTGTTAGCTACACGGTGGGATTTGACATTTGCTAATCATTGTGGCTTTCAATAACTAAAAGTGGAGATTGATATTGTTAATGTGGTCAACATGGTGAATTCCCTCATGAGTCCCTTGCATTTGTTAGTATAGGATATTTTACATTTAGTAATAGAGTTTAGCTTTTGCCATTTTAGTTAAGTTAATTGGCATGCTAATCAGGTTGCTCACAATTTATCTAAGTGGGTTACTTGACTTTGAAACTTTGTTGATGGAAGAGGTTCCATCTCATATTGATGTTTTGTTTTGGCTTGTTCCATTGTCTAATGTAGTTGATTTATTTCAAAAAAAAAAAACTATGAATATGTTGTTGTGGTTAGACTTTTTGGTAGAAGTATTGGTTACAGAATAATATGTGGCAGATTGCACATACTATGGGAGGAATTAATCTCTATTATGACAAACATTAGTGATGATTTTTTCCTTATAAAATTTTATTCAATAAAGGATTGTGATCATAAAATTTTGAATGGTCCATGGACAAATTATTGGTTTCTTAAATAAAAATAGAACAAAAAAAATCAAATGCTTTTGCTGGACAAAATGTTTACTGCAAAAATTGCATTTCTAACACAATGACAGATGCGCATTAAATAGGCTTACAATAAATTGACACTTAGCTAATTATAAGCAACTAAATATAGAAGTGGGTAAAACTTAGACCAGTAATACCATAACTCTTAATTGAAAACATCTCAATAGAAAAAACATATTAATTAATCAAATAATTATGAAATTGATAGCCATGAAAATTAGCCAATAACAATGAAAATAGATCCCACTAATTTTGGAGCACTACTCAACTCTCCCTTTTCCTTTAAAATTTGTAACTTTGATCAGCTGTCTAAAATGGTCATACTTGGCATACAACAACAATTTGGTCAATATATCAATAACTTTATCATTGTTACCACAAGGTTTTATTTCAATCTTCTTTTAAGTTGTCAATGTTCAAATAAAATGATAGTGAATATCAATGTGCTTCATTCTACTGTGAAAGGATGGGTTTTTTTTTTTTTTTGACCTCCACAACTTCATCTTCATCATTTCCTAAATCAATAAGAACTTTCTTAAATCATAAAACTTGATTTATAATAGCTGCAACTGCCACATACTCTGCCTCAACTGTGGATTGAGCTACCATAATTTACTTCTCGCTATTTTAGCTCACCATACCAAAACTAGTAGAAAAATAATACCCTGAAGTGTTTTTCATATCATCTTTAGAACCAGCCTAATCAAAATTAATGAAACTAACTAACTTTGTATGGTAAGAACTCTTGTAAAGCACTTCAAAATATGTTGTGCTCTTCATATAATCCTCTTTACTACAACAAAATCAAATTGACTTGGAGAATGCATAAACTTAGAAAGCAAGCTTATGGAAAACATGATATTAGGCTGGTAACTGATAAATAAAGTAAGCTTCCAATCAAACTCTTATAAACATTAGCTTTCACCTTATCAACACCATTTTTTTTTAATTTCTCACCTCTCATTGTTGATGTTGCAACAGATTTGTAATTTAACATTGCAAACTTATCCAAGATTATCTCAACATACTTCTTTTGATTAATGAAGATGTTTTGACTAGTTTGAAACATTTCAATACCTAAGAAATAAGAAATAGGCACCAAGTAATTCATTTCAAACACCTTCTTCATCTTTTCCTTAAACTGATGCACCATACTTTGACAACTACTAGAGACAAGTAAGTCATCCACATAAAGAAACACAACTAATACTTACTTTTGAGATTGCTTAACATATAGAGTTGCTTTATTAAAGCTTTTTTCAAAACCCAAACTCAACATATGCATGTTAATCATGTTGTGCCAGGTTTCAGGAGCTTGTTTCATACCGTATAAGGCTTTCTTCAACAAGTATACATGATCTTCAAGTCAGCAATCTCAAATCCTTGAGGTTGATTAACATAGATCTCCTCCACCAACTCTTAATTGAGGACTACTGACTTGACAACCAACTGGAAGACACACCAGCTGTTATGAGTTGCAATTGATAATAACAATCTATTGATGTCGAATCTAACAACTAGAGCAAATGTCTCTGTGAAATCAATTCCAAGTTCTTGAGCATAACCCTTCACAACCAACCTTGCTTTGTGTTTGTTGATTGAACCATCTGGATCAAGCTTGATCCTAAAAATCCATTTTACACAAATTACGTTCTTTCCTTTTGGCTTTGCCACTACCTACCAAATGTTGTTTCTTTTAATCATTGTTAGCTCTTCCTTCAGTGCTGCATTTCATTATGAAGAATTGATAGCATCACTAAAGTTTTGGGGCTCTAAGGATGCCATATTGCACTTATCATAAATGTCTTGAAGTGTTGTAATGCCTCTCACAGCAAACTCTTCATCAGAATCTAATTATTTTTCATCACTAGTAGTTTGTTTCTGGGGTAAAACATCATCAATTGAATTCTTATTGACAACAACAACATTTTTTTCAATCCCAAGAACCATCCTTATCAACCTTAACACTTTTAGCAATAATAATCTTATTGGTTTTCACCTCTAATACTCTATAAGCCTTAAAGTTATTGTTATACCCCATCATAACTCCAGTTTTAGCTATGTGACTCAGTTTATCCCTCTTTGCATAAGATACATAAATATAACATAAGCAACCAAACACCTTAAGATGGGCCATAGTAGATTTAGCATCAAACCAGCTTCAAATGGTATCTTGATTTTAACTACCTTAGTAGGCAATTTGTTAAGCAAGTAAACAATAGTGTTGATAGCCTTAGCCCAATTTTCCTTTGGCACTACCTTCTTAAACATTAAACACCTTGCCATATTCATGATAGATTTATTTTTCCTTTCACTAACTTTATTTTGTTATGTAGTATATGCCACAATAAGTTGTTGATGGATGTTAAATCTTTATAAGTAACTTTCAAATTAATGAGAGGAGTACTCAGTTCCATAATCTAATATGAGTGCCTTGATGTGCTTAGGATGAGAATTCTCAAATGCAACCTTAAATTTGATGAAACAATCCAACACCTCGGTCTTTTACTTTAGGAAAAACACCCAACAAAACTTGCTAAAATCATCAATAAAGATCAAGAAATACTGCTACCACAATAAGGGATTTAGCATAGAACCACATACATCAGTGTCCATCAGTTGGAGTTTCTCACTTGCTCTCCATACTTGATTAGTTGGGAAAGGAAGTTTGGTTTGTTTGCCAAGTTGGCACACCCCATTCATTTCATTTGTGTCACTACTAATAGGCAAATCACTAACTAACTCCTTTCTTTACATTTCAACAATAGTTTTGTAATTAAAGTGTCCTAACCTCTTGTGCCAAAGAGATGAATCATCAACACTACTAATGCAAGCCTTAATTTCAACATTTTCCCATTCAATTAAGCAGTTTCTTTTGGATATGTTGACTAATAACAAATAATTACCTGAATGATCATAAATTCCATGACTTTTCTTTCTAAAAAACAAAAAGAATAATCACTCTCCACCAGTTGACCAACACTTAGTACGTTGCGACTAATTCTAAGGATAAATAGAATATTAGAGATCACTTTTGTACCTAAGAGTGTATTTACTGAAATAACATATTTTTCCATTACTTCCTGTAAATTACCATCTCTAATCTTCACTTTGTAGGAGTAGCTTATGTCAAGAGCCTTGAAGTTCTTCAAATCATTTGACATATGGCGTGTGCAACCACTGTCAACTAACCAAATTGAAGAGTGATTGCTGACAGCATTAGATTCTTCATAAACTGGTGCCATAAAGAGCTTTTCTTCTTGAGGTTCAGAGTTTTCAACAACTTGTGCTTATTGAGGTGGAGCTTGTTATTATTGCTACCCTGCTTTGCATACCCTTTATACATGCCCAAATTACTTGCAAGTCCTGCATTGCACACCAGGTCTATACCAATAAAAATTTTCAGTGTGAGTCTTCTTATTGTAGTGAGGACAATGAAGGAACTTGCCTATTCTTCCCTTACATTTACCACTACCACTTTGTCATTACATTGCTTATTATTAGTCACACAAAGCTGAGCTTTCTTCTAGCTTGCAAATAAGACATTCTTAGTGCTTTCTTCCTTTATAAATTCATTTCTCGGCTCAATAACCTGCAGAGCATTAGCAAGCTCAGTGAGAGTGAGCTATGTTAGGTCCTAAGAGTCTTCAAGGGATGGATTTTAGCTTCAAATCTCTTTGGAAGAGGCATCATTACCTTTTCAATAATTCTCTTCTCATAGAGGTCTTCTCCAAGCAATATAATCTTATTAACAACCTTCATAACCCTATCAACATACACTTTAATGGTTTTCGAATCCTTTAATCTCAGCGGCTCAAACTCCTTCCCCAAGTTAAACACTTACATTTGCTTTGTTTTCTCACTTCCTTGAAACTCCTCTTTTAACTTTTCCCATGCTTGCTTTGCAATGTCACATGCCATGATTTTGGTGAAATTTACTTCATTCACAACTATGTGCAAGTAAGAAAGTACTTTGCATTTGTTGACAACTTTCTCCAAATGATGTTTAGTGCTTTATATCTCTTGGCAACTTCCTCTAAATGATGTTTGATTTTATTAGAGTTGGATTTTCAAGGAGCAAATTTGGTTCCTTCCCTATCTCGAAAACCTCCCAAAGATCAAATGCTCTCAAGTAGCCTTTCATTTTGATAGCCCAAATTTGGTAATTTTCACCATTCAAGGTTGGAGAAGTTACTCCAAAAAATGTTGAGCAAGCCATGTCTAAAAAATATGTGTTTTAAATTATGTTTTGGTGGGGTTTCACTCACTGGTTTTCTCTCTTTTGCAAGCTGAAACTCTCTTATTTTCTCAATTTGGTTTTCTCTTTTTTCACAAGTTTTTAAGATCAATTCAGCTATGATACCAATTAATGGATTTTGTTTAAAGCTTATAGAGTGAACATAAATAAGAGAAAGAAATTATGGAGAAGATTAACAATATCTCTCTTATTTAATCTTTATATATAATAGTTATGCAAATCAATCATGGTATGGCTAAGTATGGCTTAACAACTGCTTCACTAGCATTTCCTTAATTTAAGCAAGATCAACTTAACATGTATCTTTGCTTAACTTAAGCAAAATCTTATAACCATGCTTTAATAAGATATTACATTTAAACACGAACAACTAAAGAGTAAATTATACAAAAGAAGATAACAAAAATGTCAGCACTTGCTGTCATCAACAGTAGCACCAACAGCTTTAATTTTTAGCTGCAATTACAGCTCTAATGCAATAGTAGCAATAGTTCTTTCATGCATTTTATTGCAGCTCTAGCTTGGTTTGACAAGTTTAATCCAACATTATAAGCTCATTTTCAAGCACAATTAGAGATTAGCCTGAGTCCAATTTGTGTGTTTGTGATGTAAGCCTAGCACACTAGCCCAAGTTTATGAAGCCCAAGCAAATGAAGTCCATAGATCCAAAAATTTACAACATTCTTTCAAATCCATTTTCTTAGAAACAAGAGTTAATTTTATTGTACCATAATCATTGGGCTTGCTTTAGGCCATATAAACCTTTTTTTAACCTATATACTTTGCTTTCATTAGTAGTAACAAAAGCCTTCAAATTGGTTGACATAAACTCTTCCTCTAAATTACCATTTAGGAAGGCATACATAAAATCACTACATAGACCATTCTAATTATACAGCTAAGGCTGGAAAGTTTCACTCTATTTGAAGCAAGCAATTAGAGGAAATGTCTTATCAAAATCACTACCTTGCTGTAGAGAGTACCCTTTAGTGACTAAATGAGCTTTATGCTTTTGAACAGTTCCATCAACATGTTACTTCATGGGATACACCCATTTCATACCAATAACATTCTTACCTTTTGAAAGATCGACCAAATCCTAAGTTTCATTTTTTTGAATTGCTAACACTTATTGTTCATTATTTCCTACCATATATGATTATCTGCACCATCCTCATAACAAATTGAGTCAAAGTATAGAAGGCAAAACTATATGAGGCATATATATCACTTAATGATCTTAATTTTCATAGAGGAGTTTCAGAATTGGAGCTTGTTAGAGATGAATTATTATTACTAGGAGTTGAAAATGAGATGTTGCCATCAGAAGGAACAACTAGACTTCTTAGCTCAATAGGTTATAGTAAAGGAGTTATAATAGAATAATCGATCTCTTTTGTAAGTTGAGGTGCTACTGGTGCATTGCTACTATTGTTGTATTGAACCTCAAGGTTCCAAGTCTTGCTTTGGTGATTATAAGCAAGTCATAACCTTTGTCAAAAATATTTATGTTAGATTTTATAAGAATAATAACTCTTTGAACTATAATGATTGAAGAAGGAATTATGTTTGAAAACTCTAAGTATTAGAGAAAGAAGATTAAGGCAAACTCAGTGTAACAGACCAACGGGTGTTGTCTAATTTTAGTAGGCATTGTGGACTAGGCAACAGGTATTGAATTATCACAATAAGTGTTGGAGAAACACTCTAGCTAGTAAAGCTCTCTAGATCCCTCAAAAGGATTTGCCTATATTCCCAATAGTCGTTGGACAATTGATTAGACATAGCCTTACACATTGAACCTTCTAACAAGCATTGTGTTTTTACAATGGGCATTGATTTCAATCTCATAATAGGCATTATACTTTCACAATAGGCATCAGACAAAGTGGCTTATATTGAGCAAAAATCTATGGAACTCGAAACGAACATTAGGATTTCATAACGAGCATTGGCATTTCATAACAAGCATTGTAGAAACAGTTTAGATTGAGCTATAACTTCTAAAACCTCTAATGAGGCATACTCAATATCTCAACAAGCATTGAGAACATCCAACAAGTATTAGAAGTTCACTAACAAGTGTTAGAAAAATGCTCTAGTTTGAGTTATGAGCTCTGGACCCTTCAATAAGGGACATTCATATCTTAATAGGCATTAAAAGATGCTACCAATAGGTAAAGTGATCCCTCGAATAGACATTGAAGGATTTTTATAGATCTTGTAAAACATAACACCAAGTTCATTCTTTATGGGATTAACAACAGGCACTAATCTTCCTCCAATGGACATTATAGTTTAAATATCATTACTACTGTTTTTATCCAATGTTCATTGATGAAAAGGGAAATAAACATATGTAAAAGTCAAAAGAGGAGTCTTGAGTCAACTTGTCTCTAATAGCTAGTCCTAACAGGCATTTCAATAGAGCCAACGACCATTGAAGGTATATTTTATTTGACAACCACCCATTTGCATGAAATCAATGATGGTTGATGCCTTAACAATAAGCATGGAGATTACTCAATGGACATTGATAGCCTACAACTGTAATGTGAAGTGACAACTTTCTTTCTAACTGCTAGTTCTTTATTCATGCTATAAAAAGATCCACTCTTAATAGAAATAGATAGAAAACTATTCCATTAAGTGAGTATTCTACTGTGAAATCTATTCTCAATCAAAAGGGAATAAAGAGTGATCTACCAATTAAGAGAAGTTCATTATTCAAAGCTTGTAAGATTTATCTTCAAAATAGGGTTTGAAGAATAAGTTTTTCATAAATTCTCTTCACATTCTCAACCTCATCAAGCATTCATTGTGAGAATACTTAAAGTGTCTTTTAATGCTTGAATGAAAAAATATTCTCCTCCTTCTTAAATTGATGTATTTAGTTTGAGAAAACTTTAGGTTGGAAAATCCTAAAAACTATATCTTCTGAAAGGTTTAAGGTAGTACCTGAAAACTACTTTAGGTTAAGGTTAAGTAGCATTTATAAGCTACTTAAAAGAGGTTGATAGAGCCTGAGAATTTATCACTTGTAAAGGCTAGGTAGTGCTTGAAAACTTACCATTGTAAAGATTATTGATAACACTTTAAACTATCAAGATATGAAGGCTTTAGTGTAAATACTAGAGGAGAAGATGTAGGCTAGTTTTGTTAAACCTCTATAACTCTTATTTCTTGGTTCTTCATCTATCTCGCATTTAGTTTTAATTTGTATTACTTATCATTACCTTATTCACCCCTCATCCCTTCTAGGGTATCAAGGAATAATAATTGGTATTAGAGCAGGTCTCTTGATTAAAGCTTAACTGCACAAAACAAAGATCATGACAAGTCATGAAGAAGCATAATCCATCCATAAGCATCCATTCTTCAAGGGAGATGACTATGGCTATTGGAAGAATTGTATGGAGATCTTCATTGACAGTGAAACATTTGACCTATGGGACATTATTGAGGAAGGAAGAGAGGTTCCAACAAAACTAATATGAGATGTTCTTATTCCAAAGCAAAAAAGGAGTGGACTACTGAAGAAAAGAAGGCAAACCAAAAAAACAAAAGAGCAATGCATGTTCTTTTCAGGCAATACACAAATCTCAATATGCTAAGCTATAAATGTATACATTAACCAAAGAAATATGGGACACATTGTAGACTTAGTATAAAGGAAATAGTGAAGTGAAAAATAAAAAGATACAAATACATACATACATGTATGTATTGGCCTAGTGCATTAAGAAGAGGGGTTAAATTAGTGGTTGATTAAATATTAAAAAGAAAGGTTAATGTGTTTAGGAAGTTATGAAGGAGAAGAGAAAGATCAACACAATAAGTTTATAGTGGTTTAGGTGTTAACAAACCCTACATCCACTGCCCCAATTCTTTACAATTAGGTATTTCACTAAACTATACTGGTGTTTTTAAACTCACACCAAACTTATGCAACTTATGTTTTATGGTTCATATAAAAACCTTACACTCTGTGTTTTTAGGCTTACACAAAAACCTCTTACAAGTGTTTTGGATTGTTTTACACTTCAACTTCTAACAATAGCTTTAAAATCTATGCTAGCTCCTAACCAACTTACAAAGGTGTTTATTGTCACATCAAACAATCAACTATACATAAAGAAGAATAAAAGAATGAGCCATAAATTGATAAGAGTTTGGTTATAATTAATTGAATTATCTTGCATTTACATAAGTTTAATGAAGTATTTATAGCCTATATCTACCAAAGAGACGTTACTCAAAACTATCCTAAAATCTCCAAGTTGTGTTAGGCAGATTTTGCGTTAAATACTTGTGAGGCCGAAGTTGCGGTTGCTACTCTCATTTCAGGGTTGCAAATTTCTAATTCATACTGAAGAGCTAAAAATCACAAAAAAGAACATTGTTCTGTGTCTAATGGCTAGTCCACATGTCCTTCATCTATTGATTGTCTAAGAAATATAACCATTAGGTTCAACCAACTACTTAAAAGTCACGGTCGCGAGCTAGCTTTGTTTTGGCCGTGACTGAGACCATGAATTCTTTTGTTTGCTGAGAAAACTACAACTTCTTGAATAGTGGTCACAACCAAATCTTCACCCTCATGATTTTTGATTTCCAACTATTGCCTTGGACGCTTGGCATGTTGTGGTCGCGGCTTTGGTTCTCTCCTTTGTTACTATGAAATTCGTGATCGCGACCTCTGACGCGAAAGCCATTGTGAATTTCTCTGTGAATCAACCAATGCTCATTTAGCTGAGTCGCGACTGTAAATTTGCCAGCGAATTCCTCTGGCCTGGCTTCATTCATCCTAAAAGTAATGTCATAGTCGTGATTTCAGGGACACCGACCTCGAATTTGGATGTTCTTTTAAAAGATAGAGATTTTGACTTCCATCTAACTTCCAATGAAAATAAAACTTATAATCTACAAAATAACACTTACTCAAAGAATTAGAACTAATCAATCTCCATTGTCAAGATCAAAAGAGGCTTATGACATAGGTTTAACTAACCTAGTCCCTCAATCTCCCCCTTTTTGATTTTGACAATTTAGATTGATCTTAAGGAAAGATAAATGCATGAGTTATGAAGTTTGGATGATGAATGATCAAATAATCAAAGAATAATCAAAACATTTTAGTCAATGATCAAATAATTCTAAGTTAAAACTTGCTCCCCCTCAGCTTATGCTTTTTTAATGCGCAAAACTCATTTTCTCTCATTGTTATTCTCTCCCTCTTTGGCAAGATAGAAAATAGGGTAAGGATTAGAGAGTAAAAGAAGTGCATAAATTGAGATAGAGTAAACATAAAGAGAAAAATAACAAAGATAACATATAAGTTGCAATCACATAACAATTGAGACAATGAATTGCAAAACAAATACTTTTATTTAATTAATATATTATACGATCAGTAGCTTTACATCAAGAACTTAAAAATAGAAAAAGAAACCCTAAAAACAAACTAAAAAATAAAAGAACTGTCATCATCTCCAGAATCGTCCAGTTTTTTATTTTCTCCTCCACCTTTAGCTTCATCACCCTCCTCAACCTCTTGGTTGTCCTCCTCTTCTAGTGTGTCCTCCCAATCTTCAAAATCTGAAAGATGGCAGAGAGGAGCATCTACTTTCTCCTATAAGTCCATCAAGTCACTGTGTAGGTGGAAGAGGAGGAGAAATCGTCTCTTTAGCATCCTCATTAACTTGTCCAACTTCTTATTGATGGAGGCAAGAGATATTTTGGTTTTGGGCTTAGGTTGGGGAGGTGGAACTAGTTGGGCTCCTTTTTTAATAGCAAACCTTTTTCTTTTAGAAGCTTGGAAAGGCTCTAGTTTCTTGGCTCCAAAAACACCCAAAGTGTATGTGTAAGAGTCAAGGTGAATGGTTTTTGCATTGATGAGGTAGGGGAGGTCTACAAATTTAGGAAGGGAGAAGCTTTTTAGTGAGAAATTTTTCATTTTCCTCATTATGAGCACCCATGTAACGGTAGATAACAATGACATGGGAAATGAGAAGAAACTGACTGTTGGGTTTGGTGCTCATGTGAATCAATTATTCCATAAGATAGCGACCAGTTTGTATGGGTTTATTTTTTACAAGGTAGAAAAGGAAAGCAAGATCCTTTTGATATACCTTTTCATTACCATTACCTCTTGCATTAATGGAGAATGTGATGATACGATGAAATAACCAAAAAGGAAGGGTTCAAATGTATTTGGCTAAAGAGGTTTAGAGGTCATGTTTGGTCTTGATGGAAATTTCAGACCAAAATTTGGAATAAATGACATCAAAAGTGGAGATGATGAATGAAATGTCATCTATGACTTAAAGATTGAATAGATTGGATAGTTGTTCGAAAGTGATGAAAAAAGGGTCTTAAAATGCACAAAATGCTAACATGTATTGGCCGACACGAGATTATGTTCTCCGACTAAGAGTTATGATACACATGAATTCTCGCACGATCTTCTCATATCCGAGCTCATCACGAAAAATGAATTCGTTCCACCCCAGGTTTGAAAGAAATGCATGGATCTCATCTTTGATTCCCAGCGACTTAAGAAGGAAAGTATAAGGGAATTTGTTTGACAAGATGATCTTGAAGGATTTGCTTTGTACCGATCTTTCTCCTCTTTCGTTATCCCTTTAATCAAGTGTAGAGTCGGTGGTTTAGAAGGTTATGCCATTGCCTTTCCATTCTCTACTCTTGAAGCTTTCTTGGGGGCCATTTGTAAATGAAGGAAGATTTAAAGGTTTTTTTAGAGTAAGATAGAAGAGAGATTGAGATAATGAGTAGTAGTGAAAAGAAACACTTTTTGAAATGTTTATCTAGGCTAGAAAAGGGTGTGAAAAAGGTTAAAAATGATTAGAAATGAATTAAATGAAGGAGTGCACTCAGTTGGCAATCAAATCACTTAAATATGTGATAGTTACTCAAATTTGCGATCGCAACCGCTAATTCTGAAAAATATGAGTAACAGACAAAAAATCCTCGAAAAACGGAGCATTCAACAGTCAAAAGATTTAAAATTTGAATAAATTCACGATGGGGATTGAAAGATACAACCGCGAATTAATGGTTGATAGTCAAATGATGAGTACTTGTAATTCGAGATCATGAACCAAGGAGTAGCGACCATAAACTACAAGTCAGAAAGGATAACTATGAAATGATAAGACTTGACTATCTAAGTTGCGATCCACTTAATATATTGATGTCTAATTCATGCAAATTGGCATAGAGAGACATAATTGTACACAACATTAGGTCTAGAAGCGGTAAGATAAAATAGAGAACCAATCACACCTCGATATATCTTCTCATCAATCGACTTACTCGATTCGTCCTTATCCAATTTAATGGTAGCACTCATTGGTGTTTTTGCTACTTTACATCCTTCCATGCCAAATTTCTTGAGAATGTCCTTTATGTATTTGACTTGGTTGATGAAGATCTCATCTTTGTTTTGCTTGATTTGTAGACCAAGGAAAAACTTGAGCCCTCTCATCATGCTCATCTCAAATTCCCTAGTCATACACTTAGCAAAATCCTTACAAAGAGTTTCATTAGTAGCACCAAAAATAATATCATCAACATAGATTTGCACTATTAGTGTATAATGATTATGCCTTTTAATAAACAAAGTAGTGTCAACCTTCCCCTTTTCAAAATCATTTTATAAAAGAAAAGAACTAAGTCTTCCATACCAAGCTCTTGGAACTTATTTCAAATCATATAAGGCTATATTCAATTTAAATATGTAATTTGGAAAAGTATGTGATTCAAAACCATGAGGTTGTTCAACATAAACTTCATCCTTAATAACACCATTTAGAAAAGCACTTTTGACATCCATTTGAAATAGTTTGAAATTCATGTGACATGCATATGCTAAAAGAACCCTAATGGCCTCTACCCTTGCTACGAGGGTATAGGTTTCATCATAGTCAATGCCTTCGTCTTGGTTGTAACCCTTAGCCAACAATCTAGCCTTATTCCTAGTGAAGAAACCTTGCTTATCTAACTTATTCCTAAATACCCATTTGCAACCTATAATAGGGTGTTCCTTAGACATAGGAACAAGTTTCCACACATTATTTCTCTCAAATTGGTTAAGTTCCTTTTGCATAGCAATCACCTAACTCTCATAATCCAAAGCCTCATCAACAGATTTTGGCTCAAATTGAGAAACAAAAACGAGATTATTATCTAAAGTATTGAGTTGAGATCTAGTACTTACATCCTTTGAAGTATCACCAATGATTAGGTCTATGGGCGTGATGCTTGGAAAATCTTTAATTTTTTGGAAGATCTTGGTTTGGTGATTTCACTTGTTGATGTTGAGAATTTTTATCTTTTCTTGATGATTTGTTTACATCATGGTCCTAATCCTCTTCTCAAAATCACGTGCAATATCATTAACCAAAAAACCTTTCCCAAGATCAAGCTTACAAGGTTCATCAAACACAACATTCGTAGACTCTTCAACAACCATTAAATTTTTATTAAAGACCATATAGGCTTTGCTAGTTGAGGAATAACCTAAGAAAAAGCCTTTATTTGTTTTTGAATCAAATTTCCTAAGGTTATCCTTGGTATTCGAGATATAACACTTATATCCAAAAACTTTTAGGTATGCTAACTTAGGCTTTCTATCATTCCATTGCTCATAAGAAGTTTTATTCAGAATAGGTCTCTTGAAAACTTGATTTGCAATATAACACAAAGTATTGATAGCTTCGGCCTAAAAGTAATTTGGCAATGAATACTTATTGAGCATAGTTCTAGCCATCTCTACTAGTATCTTATTTTTCCTCTTTACAACACCATCTTGTTATGGTGTCATAGGAGTTAAAAAGTTATGGAAAATCTCATTCTTTAAGCAATAACATTCAAAAGACTCATTTTGAAATTCTTTTCCATGGTCACTTCTTATGAAAGAAATGAGGTAACCCTTTTCATTTTAAATCCTTTTTGTAAAACTTTTAAAAGCATCAAAAGTATCATGCTTATGAGCTAGAAAGGAAACCTAAGTAAACCAAGAGTAATCATTAAGTAGGACTAGTGCATAATGTTTTCCACCTAAACTGGCACTCCTAGTAGGTCCTATCAAGTCCATGGAATTAATTGAAGAGGTCTAGATGTACTAACAATGTTTTTTTGCTTTGAAGGAAGATTGATGTTGCTTCCCCATTTAGCAAGGACCACATGTCTTGTCTCTAGAGAACGTCAGCTTGGGAATACCTTCCGCCAGTTTTCCCTTTGATAAGCTTTGTAAGAGCTCTATACTAGCATGTCTAAGTCTTTTATACCATAACCAAGCTTCATTACTAAAAGACATAAGACACTTAAAGGATTGGTTAGCCAAATTGTTTAAGTCAATTAGGTAGATATTGCCCTTCCTTTCACCCTTAAAAACTATTTTTTTATCCATCAAAGTGGTAACTTAGCTTCTCTAGGGTTAAAGGTGACTTTATTACCTTTGTCACATAATTGACTTACATTAAGCAAGTTATGTTATAAGCCATCAACAAGTAAAACATCATTAATTAATGAACAACCATTCTTACCAATAGTCCTAATGCCAATTACCTTACCCTTGGCATTTTTTCCAAATGTGACATTGCTACCCTCCTTTCCTTTAGGGCCATGAATAGCTTCCTATTGCCCATCATATGCTTTGAGTATCTACTATCCACATGCCAATCATTTGCTTCATTGGTGGCTATAAAACACCCCTACACAACACAAGTAAATCATCTTTTGTTTGGTACCCAAGCATAGGGGGTTAGGTTTTAAAGAATCCTCCAACTTGAGGTGTGTCTTCCTAATGTAGTAATAAACATTTATGTGTCCATACTTCATGCAATAGTGGAATTGGAGTTTAGACCTATGTGTCTTTCTCCTATGCATTGCCTTGGTATGAGTGGGGGATTTCCTCATACCAATATGATGTGTCTGTGAGCACAAACATGTATAATTGGGTGTAGAACTATATTTTTTATGTGTTTGAATGAGCATGCCTTTTATTGTATATGTATGCATAGTTGGTCTTCTTACAAATATGATTAGGTCCTTGTTGCACCTTTCCTTTGCTCTTAGGCAATGGTGGTTTAGTGCTTTGAGCACTCTTCTTTCTAACAACCTCAATACTTGAAGTTTGAGGTGTTGAGGCCTTAATGAATGTTATAAGTGAAGGTGTAGAAGAAGAGGCTCCATTAAAGCCTAAACCATGCCGAACGAATGGAGGTCTTTGTGATACAATAAGTGTATCCAAAGCTTTTTTACCCTTATGGAACTTCGAAATAGAGCTTCTAAGCTCAATCACTTCCCTTTTCAAGGAGTCATTTTCTTTTCTTAAAGAAGTTAGGGATGAAAATGACTCGGATAGACTCTTCATAGCCTTTTTAAGTTCTTCATTAGAAGCCTTTAACTCACTTACAAGACTATTTAGGGATATGAATTCATCCTTTAATTTAGTGCACTTCTTCTTATAAGTTTTTATTTACTACTTATATTTGTCACATTTCATGGTGAGAGCTTTTGAAAACTCATCATCCATATCATCTAATTCATCAAATTTAGAATAAGAGTGAGGTAAAGAGCTTACCTCATTAGATGAATCCTTTTAAGCCATGAAGCATAGGTTTGCAACCCCTTCCTCTTCATCTTCTTCACCTGAGTTATCATCCCAAGTGGCTTTGAAGCTTTTTCTTTTTTCTTTGTCCCCTTTGTTCTTCTTCTTCTTCTTCAACTTGAGGCAATCATATTTGATGTAGCCTTGCTTGTCACATTCATAACAAGTGACATCATTTTATCTTTCTTTGGGAGTTGCAATTGCTTTCTTGAAGTTCCTTCTTTCTTTCTTACTTCTAATAAACTCCTTAGTTCTTCTTAAAAGCATTGCAAGCTCCTCCTCCTTCTCCTTGTCACTTTATCTTCACTTGATGCTATTTCTACTTCCTTCTCCTTTGATAAAGACTTGAGTGCCAAGGTCCTCCTTTCTAGTTTTTCATATTTTTGTCCTTAACCTTTCATTCTCCTCATAAATTTTGATTTCCAACAGTTACCTTGGACACTTGATGTGTTGTAGTTATGGCTTTGGTTCCTCCTTTGTTACTATGAAATTCGTAGTCACGACCTTTGACTTCAAAGCCACTGTGCATTCCTTTGTGAATCAACCAATGCTTTTTCGGCTGAGTTGCGATTGTGAATTCGACCGTGAATTCCTCTGGCCTAGTTTCATTCATCCTAAAAGTAATGTCACAATCGCGATTTAGGCGATACCGACCATGATTTGGATGTTCTTTTAAAAGAAGGAGATTTTGACTTTCATCTAACTTCCAATGAAAATAAAACTTATAATATGCAAAATAACACTTACTCAAAGCATTAAAATTGATCAATCTCCATTGTCAATATCAAAATAGGCTTATGACATAGGTTTAACTAACCTAGTCCAACAGTATGAAACATTTGCATACCAACCTAGTGAGACTATTACAGAGATGTACAATTAATTCATAAACATTGTGGGCACTCTCAAGACCTTAGGTAAATTTTATACAAATGAGCACATGATGGCAAAAAGTCAGAGAACACTTCCTAGAGATAAGTGGGAATCTAAGAAGATAGCTATAAAGGAAACCAACAAACTAGAAGTCCTATCACTTGATGAGCTTATGGGAAAGTTATTGGTTCATGAGATCACTTTTGAGAAGCCTACTGAAAACATAGGGATAAGAAAGAAAGACTTGGCATTGAAAGCCAAAGAGGTATGTTCTGAAATTCCCTTAACTTCTTATTTACAAACATCTTCCTCTTCTCATAATGATGAAGATAGTAGTGGAGATGAGCATCTTACCTTCATCACCCACCAAGGAAAGAAATTCCTTTCAAGAAAAAAAAGTAGAAAGGCAAGGAACTACAAGAAGAGAGGCACCAAAAGTCAACTCACATATTATAGATGCAATGAGAAAAGGCATATAAAATCATATTATTCTAAGATTAAGAAAAGGAAGCCCCCTTCCAAAAAATACACCTCCAAGAAAGGAAAGACAGTATACAAAGCTACTTAGGATGACACTAGTGATTCCAAATCTGATGAATATGAAATAAAAAAGGAGCTAGCTAACTTTTGGCCTATGGAAACTGTGGAGTAGCCAAATGAATCAGCAAGTAGCCAAATGAATCAGCAAGTGAACACACATTAAGCAGTGATATGATAGTGATGGTGATAAAGAGGTAAATCTTTTTTACTCCTATTGTAAAGATAAGTTGTACTTTATAATTACCAAGTGCACTATAAGCATTGAGACTGTAAGATCTAATACCTTTTCCATTCAAAAGAGAATAAATCCCTGAAATAAAGTACTAAGAGTAAAAAAAAACTCTAGCAAAAGAAGTAAAGTCTCGCAATTGAGAACCTTAAACTAAAGGAAAAGGAGAAGTTAGACTCCATCCTTAAGTCTTAAAGGATTCTATCTATAAAATATGGTTTGGGTTATAATGCCACCACTTCAATGACTCCCTTCTCTTTTCAAATCATCTTTGCTAAGGCTAAAAAGAATAATATTTATAACTATGTTATGAAGCAAAAAGTTTTAAAAAATTGAAATGTCGCTAATAATGGCTCAAGAGGATCAGTACAATCACACACGATTGAGAAATGCTCCCCATAGATCAAATTATGCTTACATGTATCACTCTTACAAACCTAAGAGGCAGTGCAAAGACACAAAATTGGCACAATTATAGGTATAGACACATAAGAGAATTTCTCACATGAGAAATACTCCTAGACACACTGTTTAAAAAAGCTACAAGTTTAAGAGATGTTATATGAATGTACCACCTAAAGTTAGGATATCAACTCACTTTGATGGTATTGATTTCTATTGTCGTATATATGGCTACATTGCCTATCATTGCCAATCTAGAAGGCATGATGAGTAGTTGGCAAGAGCTAAACCCCTAGGGCCCAAGAAGGTTTGGATACCTAAGACATAATCTTCTTTATTTTGCAAATGTTGTTGGAATCCCATGTTAGAAAGCAAGAGTAGTATCTTGATAGTGGATGTTCAAAGCATGTGACAGGAGAAATAAATTTCTTTTCATGTTTGGAAAATATTGAAGGACTTGGAAATGTGTCTTTTGAAGACAATGGCAACACCAAAATTGTTGGCATAGGTAGAGTTGGTAAGGATGATGACTCACCTATCCTTGATAAAATGTTTCTTGTTGATTGACTCAAGCACAACTTGCTAAGTGTAAGTCAGTTGTATGACAAAAGCTTTAGAGTTATGTTTGAACCATAAACATATTATGTATCAAGGATGAGTGAAAATAAAATTTTGTTTTATATGATTGATTTAAGTGTTTAGTCTCTATAGTGGATGAAGATAAAACTTAACATAAAAGGCTAAGACATGCCAATATGGAACTCCTCAATAAGCTAAAAAGAAGAAACTTGGTTGAAGGTCTACTTGAAATCAAGTTTGCAAAGGAAGGAGTTTATGAAGCATGTCAAAGAGGTAAACAAATTAATTTATTACTCAAAGCCAAGAATAAGGTAAGTCCTTATAGACCATTGAAATTACTTCACATGGATCTATTTAGCCCTACTAGAATATCTAGCTTGGGAGGCATGCACTACGCATTTATCATAATAGATGATTATACTAGATACACTTAGGTATTGTTCCTCCAATATAAGGATTCTTATTTTTATGCATTTAAAATCTTTGCCAAGAGAATTCAAAACAAAAAAGATTTGAAAATCTCTTTTATTAGAAGTGACCACAAATGAGAGTTTGAGAAAGCTAAGTTTCATATCTTTTGTGATTAGTATGGTATCTCACACTACTTCTCAACTCCTATAACACTATAACAAAATGGAGTAGTGAAAAGAAAAAATAGAACTCTTCAAGAAATGGCAAGAACCATATTAAATAAGTGTAATCTTCCTAAGTACTTTTTAGGCTAAAGCTATAAAATATTTTTATCTATGTTAGTGAGACCCTTATTAAAGAAAACTCCCTATGAGCTATGGAATAATAGAAAGCATAAGATTGCATATTTTAGGGTCTTTGGTTGCAAGTGTTTTATTATAAATACTAAAGACAACCTTGGTAAGTTTGACTCCAAATCCAATAAAGGAATTTTCCTTGGATACTCTATCACTTGCAAAGGGTATAGTTTTCAATAAGAGAACACTTATTGTAAAGGAGTTTATGCATGCTGTATTTGATAAATCTGAGCCCACTTCTTTAAGAAAAAAATAAGATATTTATTTTACAGTTTCCTTGAGAGAGCCAGATATTGGAGAAAAAGGAAAGAATATGGGAGAATTACAAGACATGAGAAAATGAAGATCCACCTCTTCCAACTCCTAGTGAAGAGTAAATTCAGTTGGAAAAGGGCTAGATTTTCAAGAAAGATCACCTAAGAGATCTTATCATTGGTGATCCATCAAGTTGAGTAATAATTAGATCATCTTTTAGAAATGCATGTACTAATCTAATTTTTGTATCCCTTATTGAGCCTAAGACCATAGATGAGGCCATTAAATATGAACATTTTGTTCTTATTATGCAAGAAGAACTCAATCAATTCAAAAGAAAATAAAGTGTGGACCTTAGTTCCTAGACCTCATAACCATTTTACTATTAGAACCAAATGGGTCTATAAAAACAAACTTGATGAACATGGAGTCATTACTAAGAATAAGGCTCAATTAATAGCCAAAGGTTATAACCAAGAAGAAGGAATTGACTTTAATGAGATCTTTGCACCTATAGCTAGACTTAAAAGCATTAGAATTCTTATTGCATTTGCATCTCACATGGACTTCAAATTGTACCAAATGGATGGCAAAAGTGCTTACCTCAATGGTTGCATTCAAGAAGAAGTTTTTAGTGAACAACCTCCTGATTTTGAAAGTTATTGCTTTCCTAATCATATGTATAAGTTGACCAAAGCCTTATATGGCTTAAATCAAGCTCCAAGAGCATGATATGAGAGATTGAGTAACTTTCTTTAAGAGAAAGGTTTCACTAATGGTTTAGTAGATACAACTCTTTTTCTAAGAAAAAGAAAGGGGACATATTGTTAGTGCAAATATATGTAGATGATATCATATTTGGTGTTGTTAATATTTACTTATGTGAAGATTTCTAAAAAGTAATAAATAGTGAGTTTGAGATGAATTTGATGGGTGAACTTAAATTCTCCCTCAGATTACAAATCAAAAAAGGAAAGGAAGGAATCTTCATCAATTATGCCAAATATACAAAAGGGCTAATCAAAAGATTTGGCATGGATACCAACAAACCTTGTAAGACACTTGTGAGCACTAACATCAAACTAAGCGTGGATGAACATGGTAAGAATGTGGATAAAAAACTATATAGAAGCATGATTTTTGCTCTATCTCACAACCTTTAAATCTAATATTATGTTTAATGTTTGCTTATGTGCTTGATATCAATCTAATCCTAAAAATTCACTTATATGCTGTAAAAAAGGTGGCTTAAACTGAATAAAACTCCATAGAACTCAAAATGGGCATTGGCATTTCACAATGAGCGATGGAAAAATAGTCTAAATTGAGTTATAACTTCTAGACCCTTAAACAAAGCACACTCAACTTCTCAACAGGCGTTGAAAACATCCAATGGGGTATTGGCAGTTCACCAACAAGTATTAGAAAAATACTTTAGTGTAAGCTATGAGCTTTGGACCTCTCAATGAGGGACATTCATATCTTAATAGGCATTAAAGGTGCTACCAACGGGCATTATGATCCTTCCAACAATCGTTGAAGGATTTCTATAGATCTTGTAAAATAGAGTACCGAGTTCATACTTTATGGGAATTAATAAGAAGCACTAATCTTCCTCTAACGAGCATTGAAGTTTAAATATAATTACCATTATTTTTATCCAATAGTCATTGAAGAAAAAGTGAAATAAACATATGTAAAATTCAAAGGAGGAGCCTTGAGTAAACTTCTCTATAACAGCTAATCCCAACATGCATTTTAATGGATCGAATGACCGTTGAAGGTGTATTTTGTTTGACAACTACCTGTTTGCATGAAATCAATTATGGTTGATGCCATAGCAACAGGCGTGGAGATTACTCAATGGACATTGATAGCCTATAACTATAATATGAAGTGACAGTTTTCTTTCTAACAGCTAGTTCTTTGTTCATGCTATAAAAAGACTTGCTCTTAACATAAATAGATAAAGAACTATTCCATTAAATAAGAATTTTGTTATGAAAGTTATTCTTAATCAAAAGGGTAAACAAAAAGTGATCTAGTAATCAATAGAAGTTTATCATTCAAAACTTCTAAGAGTTATCTTCAAAATAGAGTTTAAAGAATAAATTTTCAAAAATTTTCTTCATATTCTCAACCTCATCAAGCATACCTTGTAAGAATACTTAAAGTGTCTTTATTGTTTAAGTGAAAAAGTGTTTTAAAAAATTCTCTTCACTTTCTCAACCTCATCATGTATACCTTGTGAGAATACTTAAAGTATTTTTATTGCTTAAGTTAAAAAGTTTTCTCCTATTTAAATTGATGTATTTAGTATGAGGAAACTTTTGGTTGGGAAATGTTGAAAACTATATCTTGTGAAAGGTTTAAGGTAATACCTGGAAACTACTTTGGATTAAGGTTAAGTAGTATTTGTGAGTTACTCGTAAAAGGTTGATAGAGTTTGAGAATCTATCACTTACAAAGGCCTGGTAGTACTCAAAAACTTACCTTTGTAAAGGTTGTTGATAACACCTTAAGCTATCAAGATAGTGAAGGCTCTAGTGTAAATATTAGAGGAAAGGCATGGGTTAGTTGTGTTAAACCTCTATTAATCTTGTGTCTTGATTCTTCATTTATTTTCACATTTAGTTTTAATTTGTATTACATGGCATTGCCTTATTTAGTCCATTTTCTATGGCATCAAAGGACAACATGTTCTAGGCCCAAGTTTCCACTTCATTAAATTGGACATCCCTTTTTATAATAACCTTGCCACTCACTGGGTTATATAGTTATACGCTTTGGATTTAGTGTAATAGCAAATGAAAATACATTTTTTTTTTTACTTTTTATCAAGTTTTTTGTGAGAGGGAGAAATAATCAAAGCATAGGTAGACAATGAAAAATTTTCAAGTGGCTTTCCTATAAATTTCTACCCCTCCAGGCTTCATTTGGAATCTGATTTAGAACAGTATATATGGTTGAGATATTCAAAAGATACACAATTGTTGCCACACCTTTTACCTAAAATTGCTTCGGAAGACTACTTGCCATAATCATACTGCTTTCCATTTCCACTATAGTTTGATTTTTTCATTCTGCTAGTCGATTTTGTTATATAGTGCATGATGTAGTAAGCTCCTTGGGAAATCCATGGTGCTCACAAAAGACATTAAATTTGTTAAGAGTAAATTTGCCTTTTCTATATGAATGAAGAGCTTTTATATGGTACCCACTCTCCTTCTTCACCAATGCCTTGAATTTCTTAAAATTTTCAATAGCGCTTTACTTGTTTTCTAAGAAATACTCCTAACTTATGCAATTGTAATAATCAGTAAGCAATAAAAAAATGTTGACTATAACCCAAGGACTCAACACTCATTAGATAATAAACATCGACATGCATTATTTTATGACAAGTAGAAGCTCTCAATGACTCATTTATAGGAAATGGATTTCTACTTTGCTTCTCATAAACACATCCTTCACAAAAATCAAGGTCATCTATTTTAGGTAGCCCAACAACCATATTGTTTTGACTCAATAGTTTTAGCCCTTTCAGATTCAAATGCCCATAACACAAAGTGCTAGATTTTTGAATCATTAGTTTTACTAATCAAAGCATAATTTTCCACATTTGTAACTTTAAGGGAAACATTTTATATTAAGACATTGGAATATTAATAATAGACTAACCATAAATCTTATCTTAAACTAAACAACATCCATCAACAAATATAATTGAATATCCATAATTGAATATCCATAATCTATCATTGCCCAACAGTAATAAATTATGAGCTAAATTAAGGACATATTGCACATCATAAAGGACTTTAACATTGTGTGGTTTTGATGGCAATCATACCTTTCTTTTCAACCTTCATCCGCTTGTTGTCTTCAAGCCAAACTTCACTTTTCTTGGACTTGTCAAGTTCTTTAAACAACAACCTTGTTATGAATATATGATTAGAGCATTCATTGTCCATGGACCATACTCAATTCAAGGCACCATTATAGGAAAATATGCCATGAATAAGTTACTTTCTTCATCTGCGTTCCATATAAAGTTTGTTTGCTTCTTCTTTTCTGTTTGTTTGGTCCAACAATCAACCTTCTTGTACCCTTATTTTTGTAATAGTGACATTAGACTGAAATTTTGAATTGTCTTTACTCAATAGATTATCCTCTATGAGAAATTCTTAGATCCATGGATTTCACTTGATTGGGCTAGAATGTTGGTCTTGCATCACAAACACACCAATTGGATTTAGGCAGGTCTTCAATTGGGCTTGTAATGTTATGCCAACTCCCACCAAAATGGCTTTAGTATTTTGGTTTTGGCTCTCTAACTTATATATGTTGCTTAACATTGTCATTTTTTTTAATGTGGGATATTTGTTCTGCATCTTCCAACACTCACCCTCAAGTGCAACTGGGCTTGATTTTAGAGTCCAGTTGTCACTTGCTCAAATCTCAATTGACTAGCTTGGGCCTCGACTCCTTCATCTCTATTGAGCCTCTTATAATTTAGTCCTCAAATTTTGTCTTAAGCTTCACACACATGGTCCATGGTTCAATGGGTATAGGTCATCTATCTAACCGAAACCAAATCTTTCAGGCTTAGCATCTTAATAACCTTCTTTCATGGATTAAATATTTGGGCATTTTCACACAGTTTTTTAGGATTACTTGGCCTATTAGGGCATTGGTGGGCTCTGATACCATGTGAGAAATTCTTAGATCCATGGACTTCGCTTGCTTAGGCTTCACAAACTTGGGCTAAAGTGTTGATCTTACATCACAAACACACCAATTTCATTGAGACTTATCTTTAATTGGGCTTGAAAATGGACTTGTAATGTTGGGATAACCTTTATCAAAATGGTCTTAGCCATTTTAGTTTTGGCTCTTTAACATATATATGCCACTTAATATTGTCATTATTTTTCAATGTAGGATATTTGTTTCACATTTTCCAACATCTTCTATCTCTCCCATGACCTTGACCCTGGAAGCCACCTCTACCCTATCCACGACCACTTGAATTATCTGACTTCCCTTTGTAAAAAGACTCCCCCTTTGACCTAAAATGTCTTTTCATCAACCTTTTCAAAGGACCTATTTAGCCTATCTTTATGAGCCAATAAAGAACTCAATAATTCATCAAATGAATAACTAAATAGGTCCTTAGACTCCTCAATGGAAGCAACCACATATTCAAATTTTGAAAAGAAACTTCTCCATATTTTACTCACAACCATCCAGTATTGATGTCCTCACTATATGACTTCATGTGATTAACAATAGTAGACACTCTAAACATGAAAACTTGCACTGATTCATTCTTTTTCATGGCTCATGTCTCAAAATCACTACAAAGAGCTTACAATTTGACAATAATTACCTTTTTATCACCCATATACTATTACTTCAAAATCTCCCATGATTGATGAGAAGTTAAGGCTACTGTAATTTAGGGAAATATCTCCACATCAAAGGCTTGATGGACCAAGGGTTGTTATACTATGAACATTTATCCATATAGCAATATGAACTAAAGGTTCATGGCATGTGAGAGAATAAAGAAGAAAAATACGCGTTTTTATACATTCCAAGCAGTTCTTCATACTTCACACCTCATAGGTAACTTTGTATTCATTTATTCTTTCTTTCTTTTTTTATTTTTTTTATAAATAAGATTTTTGTGTTTTTATATATTATATATAATTATATTAATGCAATATATAATTATATTAATATGAATTATTTGATATTATTTAATTATATTATATTATCATAATTATACAATTTTTGTTATTATATAAAATTATATTAATATAATTTTATTTTAATATAATATTAAATATTATATTATATTATATTAATTTATGTTTAATATTATTAAATACATTTTATGTTTTTTCTTTGTGTTCATTTGTTACATGGTGTAAGTTGATTAGTTTAAATATACTGGTTCATTTGTTGTAAACTGTATGTTCAGTTTTGTGAAGTATAGATTTATTTTTTGTAAATTGTAGGTTCATTTAATTTAAATTGTAGATTTCTTATCAATAAATCATAAATTCATCTTTTATAAACTTTACTCTTTTTTTTTTTTTTTATAAACTGTAAGTTCTTGTTAGTATAAACTTTAAATTCATTATTAATAAACTGTATATTCATTTTTTGTAAACTGTATGTTCATTTTTTTGTAAAATGTAGGTTGATTTAGTATTCATTGTAGATTCATTATTAATAAATTGTATGTTCATTTTTTTTTTGTAAATTGTAATTTTATTTTGGTATAAACTATAAATTCATTACCAATAAATTATATATTCATTTTTTGTAAACTGTATATTTATTTTTGTATAAACTGTAAATTTATTATCAGTAAACTATATATCCATTTTTTTTTATAAACTGTAAGTTCATTTTTTGTAAACTACATGTTCATGTTTTATAAACTATAAGTTTATTTGAAATAAACTGTAGATTAATTATCAATAAAATGTATATTCATTTTTTGTAAATTGTACGTTTATTTTTTGTAAATTATATGTTCATTTTTTTATAAAACTATATGTTCATTTTTTATAGTTAAATATTTTTATTTTTCAATTTCTTTTATAATATTAAAATTGATAAACCTACACTTCATATCAATTTTTTGTGAAAAAAATAAGTTTATTTTTTCTAAACATAATAATAATAATAATGTAATTAAAAATAAAAGACATGTATCAAAAAATCAATATGTATATTTAAAGTAAAAAAAGAAAGTTTATTAAAAAAAATAAAATAGTAATATTTAAACTAAGAAAAGAAATTTATTAAAAAAGAAAAATAAAAGAGTAATTGTGAAAACTATAAACTATTCTGTATTTATATATATTCATGATATAATTTGTTGTTAGCACCCTTCTTGTAGTTCTCCTGTGGCACCCTTCTTGTAGGTCTCCTGTGGCTTAGGCAACTAATAAAGAAAATGGGTAAAACATGAATCACTAATGCCACTACTCTTAACTGAAAAAATGTCAACAGAAAAAAAAAAAAAAAAAAAAAACAGAAAAAATGAATATTAATTAAGAAAGTGATGGCCCTGAAAAATAGCCATTAACTCTCATAACAGATCCCTGTATTTTTGGAGACCTACTCAACACAATTATGGGGCATTACTTGACTATCCAACCATGGTCAATATCATTTGACAGCAATAAGGAAAA
>CATIWR010305900.1:0-30743 GCA_949677035.1 Omphalea diandra | reverse complement strand
GGACCTTGGAACAGCTCCTTCACCTTGAAGCTCATTGAGCTCATACCTGCAGTCATCTTCCGACCAACCTCAGCACCTCCAATCTTGAGACGCTCACCGAAGGCACTTACTTTATCCATCAAATTGTCACTCATTTTCACAGCCTTCTCAAAATCCGAAGGCCAAATCTACTAATTACTATCCTGAAAACAGAACGTGCCAATGCCCAACAAAAATTAGAACAGAATACTCCAGATGATCCAGCATACAAAATTCAATTTCCTTTTAGTCCCCATCTTCTTTCTACATACTACAGCTAACTAGAAAGTATTAAAACCAAAACCCAACAATCAAAACTTTAAAAAACTCAAAAACTCCAGCAAAATGGTAATCCATTGAGTCAACTCAGCTAGTCAACATAAACCTTCATTTCAAAAACAAGGTACAAAATTACTTAAAAACAAAGTTCAATTTTTTTTCCTCCACCAAACAAAACCACAAAAATGAGGAACCAGAAGCAAAGAAATTCAGCATTAACAAGAGAAACAAAATCCTTATTTTAAATCTCCAAATCCCTAAATTTAAAAACTCCAACACCTAACTCTTTGGCCCAGTCCTCCTCAGTCTTCTGATATACATAAAAAACTAAACTTGTAGATCCAGAAGATTACAACTTTAAGCATCCAAAATTACAGTTTTATCACCTAAAAATTTAAACGAAAAAAAAATTTCCTAAACACTCACTTCACTGCAACAGAACAAAATTTCTATATCATCAGATCGAGCAAAAAGAATAAATCTTTTAAAAAGTAATTGAATTATTCTCTTGTAATAAAAAATTAAAAAGGAAGTATAATTATAAGACAGAATACCTTAGAATGGAAAAAAAAGAGGGCTTGGTCGTGAGTCTTTGAAAGTCTTGATCTCGGAGTTTCAGTGTCTTCTCGCTCCTCGTCTGGTATATGTTGGCTAATTTCCCGTTTACAGTTTGTGGGCTTGGGGACACTTTGTAGCGCCACCGCATCGTAATTCATGAACCTTAACTCTCCAGATTTGAACACGCAATAGTTGATCTACGGCTGGCTGCCATTGAATAAGCGCGTTCGGTAAGCAACTCGCATTCCAAGCGTAAGATCATATTTTAAGCATTTTTGGGTATTTAATATTTTTAAAAACTTGATCAATATTTTTTATTAATAAAAATTAAATTAAATTTTAATTTTTTTCAAATTTAATAAATTATTAATAAATAGAAAAATAAAAATTATACTAATTTAATATCACATCCTAAATGAAATATTAAATAACAAATAATTTTTTTTATATATTCAGGTTTGATTAGAATACAAAATTCAATTTAAGTTTGAACTTTGATAAAAAAAAATTATAATTTCCTATTTAATCTTTGACTTAACTCCATTCTTTTACAATATTAAAAGTTCAATTTTTAATTTAACAAAAAGAATAACATGCAAATCAAGAGATGATATTAAAGAAACTGTCAAGAGGCATGATGAATTCTAAAAGATCAACACTAAGGTGGTATTTTATGAGATATTAATGTTATTTTTTGTGAGATATCTTGTGTCCTAAAGTGACCCTAATCAGTTTGAATCAATTCTCTCAACAAATCTTTCTTCAGTCACACTCTATAAATCGACATGTAATAATAGATTTCATACTCTTGAAATTCACTTTTATTCATTAATGTTATTTTTGTGAGATAATGCTATTTTTGTGAGATACCAAATGGCGCTTTGCTATAGTATGCTTCTCATTAGAAGTATCAGCATTTAAATAGTTAAAAATGTGAATAAGAATTCCTACATATGGTAAGAAAAGTCTTCCATAATATGCTTGGCTCACACCCACTACCATTGAGGCAGGAAGATTTCACCTATTTTAGATAATATTATTAAGATATAAGAGATATATATTATATTTAAATGATAATTAGCGTTAATCTATAGGAAAAAAATATTAGATAATATGAGATAGTGCAGGTAATTGATCGAACGTTAGGAGCAGTGGGAAAAATTATAGAATCATCATTCATAATGATTTGAATTTGTCTGAGAGGCGAACTAGGGGGACTATGATGACTTAGTGATTCAAATGAGACAAGGTCCTTCTATAGTGATACCAAAGATATGAAAAAGAATGGATTCTCAAAGAAGAATAGAGACACCTTCGTGTGTGATAAGGTTATAGGTAAAGTTAGCATAAAATTATTTTTATCAGCCTAGGATATATTGATTGTACACGAACTTAAAGGTTATGTTGTCCTTGGTAATCAAAAAATTGTAAAAGTACCATATCTCTCAAAAATGGATATATCATCAACATAGCTAGGATATAAAATGCTTCGATAGAATAATTTTTCGTATCTTATTTTTACCCTATATTTGCATTTGGAGAAGTTGAAGCCATGTTAAGATAATGAAGATGGAGGATAATGAAATGTTATAGATGGATAATATTAAGTGGGATATAGCCTATATAGCTTCGTATCATATTGAGAATAATAATTAGTCAATAAAACTAAGACTTCCAATCAAATTTTAATAGGTGACATAGTAAGTTGTCTAGTAATTGACTGATAATTTAAATTTTTCAATAAATAATAAACAAGTGAGTAGATGAAAGCCACATGATATAATTATTTATCTACCTGAGGCAAAGACATAGCAGAACAACTAATGATATTTGACTTTAGCTTATAAAACTGAGACTTTCATATCAAATTTTAATAGGTGAAAGAGTAGGTTGTTTAGTGATTGATAATTTGAGTTCTTCGATAAATGACAAGAAAGTGAGTAAATAAAAGCTATATGATATAATGTATCTACTTGAGGCAAAAATATTACCCAACAATTAATGATATCTGATATTATTTTATATATAGACGGTGTATAAAAGATCAAATGGAAATTTAAATCTAAATTTTTGTGTGTAACGTGGTATCCAAACTTTAAAAATTAATAAAATATATCAGAATTATAAAAGGGATTTGTACATAATACCTAATCAAGAACACCTAATTATAATTTTGTGTTAACTAAATTTATTCCCCAAAAAAAATATTCTCAACATATTTTTCTCACTATACGCCCCAAACTACTTGCATTAAACAACTTCATTAACTCCCAAAAAATTAGTAACAAATTTAAGAAAAAATGGTAAAAATCATTCACAATCTTGATGAAACAAAATCAACAAAATACATTTTAAATCAATTTTCATTCACCATTTTTTAATGATACAGTAAAAAAAAATATAGTTTCAACCTTTGTCTTACAGGTGCATCTTAAGTTCATTGAAAATTATTGTAAATCTGTTTTAGAGAGAAAAAGTTTTTTATTATATATATTTCTCTCTTTAAAACAGATTTAATATGATATTTATCTTACTATTTAGAATAAAAAATCATGATGAGAAAATCGAGTTACTGGTAATTGAAAATGATATTTGCATTTAGTTCTTTTTACATGATAAAACGTTTACAAATAGTTTGCAAGAAAAATATTTATTTTAGTTTTATTTTTTGTTTACTTTTGGCTTATGAGACAATCGATAAAATAAAAGAAAAAAAAATAATTAGAATATAGTCATTATTTTCATCCTCTAACAAATATAAATTTCTCTATCTTCGTGATTGATTTTGAGCTCAAAAAATATCTTAAAAATTAAGTACATAAAATAAGTTGCAAGAAAAATATTTATTTTAATTTTATTTTCGGTTTATTTTTAGTTTATAAAACCATTGATAAAATAAAAAGAAAAAGAATGACAATTAAAAAGTAAGTATCATCTTTAATTTCTAACAAACAAAAAAAGAATAACAATTAGATAGTAAATATCTTCTTAAACATCTAACAAACAAGATTTCTTTATAACAACATCAAGTGAAAAATATTTATACAGTGTAAAATATTTATTTTTATTTTATTTACTTTCATTTTAGATTTACTAGTTCAAAATTTTTAAAAATTAAGTACATAAAATAATTTGTAGAAAAATATTTTTTTAGTTTTATTTTGAATTTACTTTTAGTTTATGAAATTATCAACAAAATAATAATAAAAAAAAAGAATAATTAGAATGTATGTTAGTAGAACAACAAATGACAAATGACATTATCTTACATATAGATAGTGTATAACAAACATAATGTTAATTGAAATCTAATTTTTTATATGTCAATGTGATATCAAAACTTTAAAAATTACTAAAATATATTAGAATTGTAAATTTTGAGTACAGTGTTAGCTCAATTCATATATTAATAAAAAATTAATAATAATATAATAGGTCATAATCACAAAATACATAAACATAAAAAAATATTTAAATTAAATTTCACTATTTTTTGACATAAATTTCACTAGGAATTGCACTACAAATATATGAGTTGGCTAGCATTGCACTTTTCACAATTCTAACATATTTTGATAATTTTAAAAATTTGGATCAGAATTACAATAGCACACAAAGATTTAGATTTAAAATATCATTAGACCTATATAGAAACTGAAGTAATTAAATTAAATATGAAAAATTTTATCTGTAATTCAAAATATACAAGTCAAAAAGCATATAAAAAATTCTCTTCATTCAACGAATTTTATATTACAATGTTAATAACAAAAAAATATGAACAATTACTACAATTAAAATCCTAAGACTATAAATACCAAGAAGTTCATCGTAAGAAAATTTACAAAATAGATATAGAACATGAGAAAAGGATAATAAGCTTAATCTTCATAGATGAAATTAATCTAGTTCAAGCTATCTTGATTCACTTCTATCAACTCAGTAATAATAGATAGATATAAATTTGAATTTAGAGAAAAAAATACTAAAAGGATAACTTAATTGAATATTGGGGTTGAGAGAGATTATGTATAATAATTTTAGTCTTAATTAGCTATTAATCTAAAATTTTGAGTGTCAATGTAATTTTAATTTAAACTTTAAAAATTATCAAAATAAATCAAAATCATGAAATTAAATACAGTATTAATCCAAACAATGTCTTAATCAAAATTAATAATAGTATAGGCGTAATAGCAATTTAAATTGAAAATTTTAAGTGTCAATATAATTTTAGCCTAAACTTTAAAAATTAGCTTAATCTTCATAGATGAAATTGATCTAGTTCAAGTTGTCTTAATTCACTTCTATCATCTAAGTAATAATAGATTGATGTAAATTTGAATTTAGAGAAAAAAAATACTAAAAGGATAATTTAATTGAATATTGGGATTGAGAGTGATTATGTATAATAATTTCAGTCTCAACCAACTATTAATCTAAATTTTTGAGTGTCAGTATAATTTTAATTTAAACTTTAAAAATTGTCAAAATAAACCAAAATCATGAAATTAAATACAGAATTAGTTTAAACAATGTCTTAATCAAAATTAATAACAGTCTAGGTGTAATAGCAATTTAAATCCAAAATTTTAAGTGTCAATATAATTTTAGTCTAAATTTAAAAAATTATCAAAAAATGTCATAAATATTAAATTAAGTGCAATATTAGTCTCGTCTATATATTTATGCTGTAATTTTTATAAAATTGATATTAAAAGATGATAAAATTTGATTGATATGTCTTTTCTATTTATGTATTTTACAAATCTAACCTATTACACTATTATTTTATTTTGATTAAAATACGTATTAGAGTAATATTACACTTCATTTTATAGTTCTAACATGTTGACAATTTTAAAAGTTTAAATCAAAATCACATTGATACACAAATGTTTTGTTTTAATTACCATTAGGCTAATAATATAATAGATTAGAATATGAAATCTATAAATGTAAAAGATATTTTAATTAAATTTTATTATTTTTACTATAAATTTATCTGAATCATAATCATGAAATATATAAATATAAAATATATTTTAATTAAATTTCATTATTTTTAAATGTAAATTCATCAAAAATTGCGTCATAAAATACACTTAAAAATAAACTTGTTAAGCTTTTTTCTCATGGCACATTAAATGAAAGGAACAGACAATGATGATTGGACGAGTTCAAGTGAAGAATATAGTAGTACAGTGCACATTGTATAATTTGCTCAGGAGTTCGAGGAGATGTCAAAGTCAAAGCTCACGGATGATGGGTCCCTTTCGATCCTGTCACCGTCCGAATTCTTTAACTTCCGGCGGTGGTTTTAATATTTATATGTTAAAATTATAATATTTTTCGTGTTGGTACCAAATATATATATATATATATATATTCATGATAATGTGAAGCTCGAGATTGCACTACTAAAATTTTGCGAATACTAAAATTCACTATTTTATTTTTAATTATGCATCATTAACATGTTACTAATATGACTTAAAATTTTAATATGCAAATGATGATTAAAAATTAAATTTATATATGATGTGATTTACATGTTAATATTGCTGAATTTATTTTAAAATTAAAATTAATTCTGAACTAATAGTGTAAACAAAAACTATTTAATCGAAAATTTGATAACAAAATTATTAACATTTGCATACTCACAAATAAAAGATTTTTGCATGTTAGAATCATAAAAAATAAATAAATTGATATTTTCTTATATTTTGATAAAATATAACTGATTATATTTATAAAATTTGAGCTATTAACAATCTACTACTCAAATCAAAACTTAAATATTGTTTCTTTATTTTTATTTTTTGTGTCAAAAATAATAAAATAAGTTCAAATCAAAATCAAACTTTAATACAAGTCCCTTTTAAAAATTCTATGCCCAAATTCAAGTTATTCCATCGTTCATAGCATCAATATTGCCAAAATTTACCATTCCATCCATCATTGGACATGCATCTACTTGTCACTAATTTTTTAAATTAAAAATTAGAAATTCCACATATATATTTGATTATATAACAAAATGAGTTTATTCTATTTATTCCTTTTATATATTGAATAATGAATAATAAAATATAAATTTTTTATAATTATGTATTATTATAATTAAAAATTATTATATAATGTTATAACATATTTAAAGAAGATTGATCTTTTTAGTGTATTTTAGTGATAAAATTATTTATTATTATTATTTTTAATATTATGTGCTAGTTTGATTTGATGTTTATTTATTAATATTCAACAACTGAGCATTTAAATATTGAAAAAAAATTTGGTCAATATCAACAATTAACATTTCAATTTAAAAATTAACATCCAACATTTAAAAAATATAATTGCATGCTAAAAACTAATTTTTCTAATGTTTAATTATCAAAGTTGGCATTTGAATTCTTTCTTTAGTATTAATCTTATATTTATCATTATTTATTGTTATACAAATTAGTATTTCATATTAAATTAATTAAGATATAAAATAATTATTTTTTATCATTTTATAATATAATCACACATTTAATAACTAAATTATTAAATATTTTATATTTATTAATCATTCACAGTCAAATGCTGATCACTTATCATCAATCGCTAATTGCTAATTATTCATTGTTGATTGCTGCCATTAAGTCAAATAAGCTTTATAACTAAATAATATAAATAAATTATTTTTTAAATATATTATTCGCAAAGAAACTATATAATTCGGCATCACAAATAGAGCCTAAGACTGGTTTTATTTATTTGAAGGACCATATTTCAACTCAAAATCCCCGACATGAAGACAGTAAAAACCATTATTACATTAATCTGCTTTGTGGGAGGCCATGAGTTTAAAAATAATGTCTATTACCTTTAAATATTTTCAATGTATAAAAGATTGGTAAAAACATGATTTTAAAATCTGAATCATTTCGACATATCAAAGTAATTAAAAAAAAATCAGTCTCTTAACAATCGTAGATCTATTTGTTTATATAATGTTAAGTATTTACTACTTAACAAATTTGAAATAAAAATTACAAATATTAATTTAACAATGTACTGAAATTGTTACCTATGATTAGTATTAGCAATAAGAGCAATCTAATTTTATAATATTATATTACCAGTACTTAATAAATTTTAAATGATTTGTTACAACAACAAATTTAACTATTAATTTAACATTTTGCCATTTTTAATAATTAAATTTTAAACTCAAATTAGGGCTGCACATAATTTGATTTGGAGAATTTAAAAATAAAATCTTTTAGCTAAACTAATTGTGGTAATTTTATAAAAGGCAAATTGAATCAGAACCATGCCATTTTTATTTAAATTTTATATTTATAGATTAATTTTTTCACTATATGCTTCAAATTTATTTAATAATATAAATAATACTATATTTAATATTCAAGACCAATTTGATTTAATAATAGTGATAGCTGATGAACAATCATCCGCTTTGATGATAAGTGATAGCAATCAAGTATTAGTAATCAATAAGCATAAAATATTTATTAATTTAGTAAATAAATTTTGAATTATATTATAAAAATAAAAAAGAATTCATTTTTATATTTTATTAATAACATACTCATTTATTTTATACTTAATAATTTTATTGTATTGCATATAAATTATATTAATAAATAGTTATATAAAGTCTTTATATTTTATTACTATATTTGATAAACAGAAAAATTTAAATAAAGACTATGCATTTACATATAAAATTTAGATATATTTTTTAATTATTAATAATATTTTAATTTCTCATTTACACATATTATATATTTAGCTAAAATATTATATTTTATACTTCAATTAATTTTATAAAATTAACTATAAATTGATATATTGATAAACAACAATAAATATAAGGTTAATAAGAAAATCTCAAAAGTTAACCTTTATATTTTAACTTATTTTAGTTATATATATTTTTTAAACTCAAAATATTAGCTTTTAAGTTAAAAGAATAAATAATAATATTTGATCAAATATGTATTTTTAATATTGAAATATAATTATCGAATGATTATATATATATATATATATATATATATATATATATATATATATATATATATATATATATATATATATTTGTAGTTCGGTTTTATTTTAGTGGATTTTAAAATATTTCATTTGAAATAAAACTAAAATTTCAACTTTCAAAAAAAATTCCAACTAAATTATATATATAAACTTTTTTAAGAGAGTTTAAAATTTATTAAAAATTATATATTAATTAATTTTATATATTTATTATAGCATTCATTACGTTCATTTAATGTTTACTATGTAACTACAAGCAAAAATAAATGCAAATTTAATTATTCTCTCGTTACAAATTATATGTTGTTTAAAGAAAAAAATTTTGTTCCATAATATTTAACGTTTTACAATTATCTATAAATATTAATTATTTTTTTAATTTTACCATTTCTCTATTTCATAATAATTATTTTTTTATAGATTGCACAATAATTTATGAAAAATAATTAATTAATGGTAACATAATCTTTTATTTATATAATAATATCTATTAAATATAATCTTTAATATATGTGTAAAAACCTTAAATGACATATATTATGGAACAAAGAAAGTATTTTATAATATATTAAATATTTATAATTATAATTATTTTTAATATGTTATTTAAAAATATTATATATATTTTTTATTTTTTATATAATTATTATAACATTAATGAGATATTATTTAATAATTACTATGCAATGAAAAAAGATAATAAACGTAAACTTAAATCATTTCATAATATATTAAATATAAAATTGTAAAATATAGTATAAATATATTATGATAGATATGAAATGTTTCATATTAATATTGTAATTATTCAAATTCCTAAACTATAACTTGAAACATATTAAAATAAATTCAAAATTTTATGATAAAATTATAACAATTAATAAAACTTTACTTAATAGTTTTATTAAGAAAGTAAAATTATTTAATATTGTATTATAATTTTTCATTATATTAAGCATTATATAATCTTATTTTTTTAATTTAAGTTTTTAAAAAATAAAAAATGATTATTTTATAATTTTTCTATTGAGAACAATATGGTAGAAAATCATAGCAAGTAATTATTTAAATATATTTTTTTATAAAAGCAATAATAGTAAATCATTTTAATGCATCAAATCTATTAGCTCAATATATTTTCGTGATGTTTATTTAATGATTTCACAAAATCAATATGTTTTATATTTTTCTTAACATCATATGTAAAAATAAATATTTTAAATTAAAACATTATATAAAACTTTCTCTATATATATATATGGAAAAGTTTCAATAGTTACGTTTCCATTGATAGTTACTGTTTTTAAAATTGAATAATAAATGCTTATAGTTTTTAGTGTAAGTATTGATTACAAGTTAAAATAATTATATTCGTTAAAATTTTTAATTTAAAAGCTGAAAATACAGTAATAATGAATGAACAAAAATTATAATAATCATTGAAACGTTACCCCATATATATATATAACCAAAGCAAAAATAAGTCAACAAGTTGACATGATAAAATTTTGTTAAGTTTGGCTTTGTCTAAGCCACGTGATAAAAAGTTGATTGATTGATTTATTTATTGACTTGTAATGTTGCATTTATTAATTTTTTATTAATTAACTTATTTTTTATTTAAGTAATTTTTTAGTGTATTAATTTTTGTAAATGTAACTATATATTTAAAAATATATTATTATTTGGTTTGTATATCGATACTTAGATTTTATGGTAAATGTTAGTTAATTATCATTTAATGTAATACTTACTAGTTATGAAATAATTTTTAATAAAGTAAAATACTTTTATTTTATTTTATTTAAAATTGATTTATTTATTTTTTGACTTATAGAAAATAAATATTAAAAATTTAGCAATTACAATTATAAATGTATTTTGTATGAATTTAGTAAGAGTGTAACACTTTGAAATGATAACTTATTAGACATATGTATCAATTAAATTAAATATTTTCATTAATTGATATGATGAATGTTTATCATTTATCAAGTTAATCATAAAAATTATTCATGAAAAATGTTTATTATTTATTAAATTAATATTAATAAATAAGTGACTAGCTCTATACTATTATTATTATATCATATTAATTAATTGAAAAATATATAATAATTACTTAAAAAAATATATATATAAATAAAATATATATAATGAAAGAAAAGTATTTTTTTAAAAATAAAAAAGTATATATTTATTTAAATTAAATGATAAAATATACAATAATTTAAACAATCAAAATTATTTATTTAGATATTTTTATATTTAAAATAAAAATAAAATAATAATTTTCTTAATTATTTTATTAAAAAAATTTTACACAAGTTTGCGAACTAGTTAAACAATATTTAGATGATTGAAGCCTAACCCTTTGTCTCGATAAAATTATTAGGTTTTAATTTATTATGTAGGATTTTAAACTATTCAGTTTCAACATATCTAGTTTTCTAGTTTTTAATGATAATTTTTTAATTCCCTTAATTTTTTTTAAAAAATATCTGTTCATATGCATATATGTAATGAGTGCTGCTTAGCCGATCATACTGAACCTCATGTTAGACCCACAATCATTAACTTTGATCACGTATTCCTTGTATACGGATATCATATAATTTCTCATGTTTTAAGCAGTTAGTCATGTGTGTGAAGAACGCTAAGGATTTAAGGAAGGTGAAACCAGCCCAGAAAACTTGAAACGGCGGTTCTCCCAATATTTTCTGCTAGGTTTCCACTGTCCAAAGTAGGAGGAGAAGGAGAAGAAGACATGTGCCATCAATTCTGATTTTTAAGGAGGTTACTCATCATTCTCACTTGTATTTAATTACTTGCAAAATTCTATGCAAATTCTTTCTGGGTTTCTACAGTTGTTGATTAAACAATAACAAACTTGATGTCATGTGGAGGTTTTAGACAGTATTTTATTTGTGGAAATCGGTGATTCCTATCTGGGTTTGGATTAAATGAGATGGATTTGAGGTGGCTTAGCGCCATTTTAGTTGGGGCGGGCTGCTGCCTTGCTTTTGGTTACTGCATTGGGTCGCGCCGTCCTGCTTTCATCTTTTTCAGACCTAAAGCAGCAGCTAAAGATGCAAACTTTGGTGGCGGAAACAAGAAGAACAAGTTCAAAGAACCCCTTGAAATTGAAAAGCTCGCTGATATTCTCGACGATTTCAAAATGGTAAAGGTTTATCCTCTCATTTCCTCAATTGAGAAGTTGATGTAGTTCTTATTCTTGTGTATCTTTTTTGTCCATTTGTTACAGATTTTGGTTGTCAGGAACGATCTTAAGATGGGTAAAGGGAAAATTGGCGCCCAGTGCAGGTAGCCTCATATATAGGAGCTTGTTTGTCTATGATTTGATAAGTAGTATTGTGACGTTGGGTGCCTGACAGACAGATTATAATTGTTAGGACATCATTTGATGACTGATTTCTGGCTTTATGATGAGAGGGTTTTTTTTTTTTCTGTGGCAAAAATTCTTCCATATGTAAATGTGAAGAGAAAGAGATGCTTAAATGCCACATTAATTTATTAGAACTAATATATTGTCTGGTAAACTTAGCATAGTGTAGTTTTTCAGAGTAGGTTCCGCTGGAAAATGCATGTGTTTTTGGCATATAATCTTGTGAAGAGTAGCGTTGAGCCATGTCTCAAGTAGGTTGTATGTGGGAGTTTTGGGCTGTCTAGCTGCATCAGATAGGGGGGAATCTCTACAACCCTATGGATTCCCTTTTTGTCATGCTATTGGATCATTTGGATGTTAATGTGAACATATGCACAGATGTACGGCCAATACATCCGTTTCAGTAAGCTTATTACTAAGAGCATGTTTGGCATTGCAGATGCAAAAGATGACAAAATTTTACATTTTGGAGATAATTTTAGTTATTATGAAAGTATTTCAGTTACCTTTTCAATCTAATTCAATAGTTATTTGTAAAAGTTTCAAACATGAGTTTCTTTCAAAATAAACTTTTGGCTCATAAAGATTAAATTGGAAGATCTATTATCAATTAGTAAAGAGAATTTCTTATGAACTTTTGCCCAAAAGTTGCTATTAGCAATAGCAATTACAAACATGCCTTAAGTTGTTGACACCAATATGTAGGCCTTTGTTTATCGATCTGCTGAACAAGTGGTTTTTGGCTTTGATTTTGAGGGTCTGCATTGGTGAAATTTTTTAATTATAAAAACATTATTCTTTTTCTCTGTCTTGTCTTGTGTGGTGGTCTAGGCTTTTGTGGGTTTTGCTGTTTGAATGGCTGTTTGTTCTTCTTATGTTTTTTGCGAACTAATGTAGTCCTGCATTACTAAAAGGAGTGGCTACTGGCTCCATGCAGTCTTCCCACACTCCATCTGATCCGTAGTAATATTTTATCAAAGATAGAAACAATGGAAGTACACGTTTGTCCATAACAAAAACAAATATAGAATGACAGAACCCTTAATTATCCTTTCCCTCATCCCCTCCTCTCTTTGCTTCCTTGATGGGTTAGCGACAAACTAATTTACCGTAAACAAAACAGACAAGAGCAGAGATTATTTTCTTTTTTTTTTTTTTCTGCCAAACTTTTCCTTAAAATCCAAAATCAGTCATAACAATTCACAGGCCTTGAACTTTTGCCAAATGGGACCAAACTCGAGAACGGCAGAAAATAGTGAAAATTGGAGCAGGAGGTTGAAAACAACTACCGGTGAAGAGAGCATCCTTGCTTGGCAAGAGTCACCATGTGCCAGTACTGCAGGCGACTTGGGTGGGTGATGTGAACCTCACTTCCTGATGCACCTAGATTTGGTTATTTCTGTGCCAGTCACTCTACCACACTCTGTCTAGTTTGGCTGAATCTAAAGGCAATGAGATTCAGTTCATTTTTCCATTCTACTACTCTGCCTAGTTTGGCTGAAACTAAAGGTGATGAGATTCACTCCATTGTTTCCAGTCTACTACTTTTTTGCTTTTCCAGAGAAACGGTTGTGTTAGGACCGCTCCAAAGATTGTCACCCAACATTGAGGATGAATCTTTCATCTTTACCAATTTTCAAATTGAAATGGCCAAATTTGGTGTTTCCATTATCTCTTCTCCATCCCTTTCTCTCTTTATTCTTCATAATAGACAAGCTCTCCTTTCTCAATCTATGCACTTCTCTTCTCTAATCTTCTGTCTTCTCAGTTGTCATCTCTCTCTCTTATGTTGTATGCTGGATCTGTCTTTAACTCTAACACAAAGCCATAAAGGAAGCAAATAGACGATAAGGTATAGAGGAGTAGAAGAAATGGTTCTATGTTGTTCTGCACTTCTTTTGCCTTTACAGGTTTTGTCTTTTCATTTATTCATTGTGTAATAAAATATCATATTCTTGGGTCAGAAGAGTGCAGGAAGATTTGCCTGGAGCATGGTTAGATGCTTCCATCACTAACACTTTTAGAAAGGGCTAGTTTGGTACCACGTTATATGATGATGTTCTGAACCTTTTGTCATTTCAGGGAGGAGACTACATTGATGATTCTGGGCTAATTCATATAATGCTTTTATTTCTCATTGTTGTTTGATGAGCCTTGGCTAATTCAGATAGTGCTTTTATTTCTTTTGGTGTTGCTGAACTGCATGAAATTATATTTCATGATCAATCTTTGTCTTTTTTGGTCAGTCATGCAACTTTGGGCCTATATAAGAAGCTCCTTAGACGGGCACCAAAAGCTTTAAACAGGTACATACTAATCTGAATTACCTTAGGAAGAATCTTGTGCAATAGTTTTGCTTTTTCTTTGTCCAATTTAAAGTTTTTGTAAATATGCAGGTGGGAGATGTGTGCACAGCCAAAGGTTGTTGTGAAAATTGAAAGCGAGGAGGATATGCTTGTTTTACAAGTCAGTATGTCTTATAATGCTTTTGATGATGTCATGATGGTTAATATTAATGTCATTTCAAATTTCTTATGCTTCAGGAGTAAAAAATATAAATCTTAAAATTTTTTAAATTTATGATATAATAATATAATTTTAGTTAAATTGATTTTATTCGATTCATTGATTTTGATAAATTATTTTAAACTTGATTAATTTTAAGTAATTTTTTAATATATAAATTTTTACTCTACTTAAATTAAATTATTGCTTAATTTTCGATTTTATTCATTCTTTTAGTCACTCCTATCCACTTTAGAAAACGTGGGTTGAAGGTGGCATATAATTTATGATCCATAAATTAAATTTGTCCAAACAAGGAGCTGGATTTATTGTCAGTATAGTAAACAATTGTGTAGACATCAATAATTGGTAGTGCAACAAGGGAAGAAAAAAGAGTTTGTAAATGGTAGAAACTAAAAGGCATGATCGTGGTGGCGTCCCCATACGTAATGTAATGAATGATTACGGTGCCTGTATCATATCACCATAAACAAAAAGTCATAAGTTATTATGGATCATTTTCCTTCTCTATCATGGATCATTTAAATTAAATTATTGCTTATTTTTTGAATTTTATATTAAAGTAAAAATATTTTTAATTATAATTTTTTTCACTTTTTAAATATATATTTTATTTATATGTTAGGGAGAGGATTAAATAAAATATATATTTTAGGGAGAGGATTAAATAAAATATATATGAAATAAAGTATATATTTAAAATATCCGTTAAATAAAATTTATAAATAAAATGATATAATATATATTCAACATAAATGGATAAATAAAATCTATAAATAAAATGGTGTAAAATATATTAAATATTAAATGGGTAAATGGATGGCTTAAAATTTATATGAGTTAAATGGGTATGAGTACCCATATAAGTATTAAATGGGTCATAAATAGGTGATTTATCACTCTACTCATTTTGACCCTACTTATACCAGCCCATTTGCCACCGGTAACCGTGAGCAAGGTTATAGAGTTCTCAGGTTGTGGTCATGGAAAATCAATACTTTCTTCCTCTTGTTGTTATCAGCCCTCTTGGTGAAGAGTTAGTGCTAGGGAAAATTTTTTAAGGACATCATAGTATCTGCCAATACATTTTGCCACTTTCTGTCTAATCTTAGCTACTTAGCTGCCTAGTGATTATATCTGTTTCCCCTCTGTCTAATTAAGAAAATATAAGAAGGCAACGCAATGGACTTATGCATCCGGGAACGTTAATATTTTCTGCACTCTATTATCCTATCGTCTGTCCAAGTAAGAAAACTGCCTTAAGTTTGTCAAAGGGGCAAGTGAGCTCCTCTTTTTGATTTAATCCCCCCAGTTATTTCCATGGATCATAATGATATGCTTTCTTCTATTCATACTATGATATTGAGAAAGTGATGTAGGATCCTAAGCCAAACAGCGCTACCAGTCTTTGATGCTCATGCTTTCACTCGCTGGAACTGTTGGAGTCTCATTTCAGAGGATTTTCTTGCTGCTATTCAGGATTGGTCCCCGGCTTAGACTTTGACCTTCATATGAGTTGTTCAAAAAAAAAAAAAAAAGAATGAATTTAGTAGAATAATGGAGATAGGAGGTTGAATCAATAGAGAGTTATACATCAAGAGATCTTCCACATAGAAGCCTAAATAATCATATCAAACGCCAATTGGATTCTGATATCATTCTAGGAAGTCCCACTTGAGATGCTTGGGAGTACCTTGTTTCTTTCTCAATTGAACATTGGAGCTCAAATTGACATTTTTTTACTGTACATTTTCATGGACAGATTAATCATCATGTAATGAGGGGCAAAATATCCAATAACATAAAAAATTTCCTTTCAAAGAATTCTTATACTCTTCCCTTGAGTTTTGTTATATTATACCTTTTTGATATTTTCATTTATTTGGTTTTGTTTACTAATCATGTTTAATATTTTGACAGGAGAGGGCAAAATCACTTAACTTACCAACCCATATTACCATTGACGCTGGGAGAACTCAGATTGCACCAAGTGAGTTACAAAGCTCAGTTCCTTCATTCCTTGGTTTTGGTCGATGACTAATTTTTGAATGGACAGCAGAACGTAGTTTCATTTTGGGATGGGATTTCTCCATCTGGACTCGGACTTGGATTCTTTTTTGTTCATGTTTTTTTACAAAATTTCTTGTTCATGAGTTTGGTAGAATTGAATTTATATGAAGGGGAAATTATAGCGACATTTTTTTCTTCAACCAACTTAGTAGTAAAATTTATTATTTGTTTTTCTTATTTCAGATTCAAGAACAGTGATGGCTATTCTTGGTAAGTTGCTGTATACCTTGTGAGATATCTGATCTGATTGTAGAAACCCGTCCATGAAAATGTTTAACTGGAGTTATCACCTAAATGACGGAATCTAAGCTTTTGCTTCTCAAATCTCAAGTGACTGTCTCAGTCTGGGAAATAGAGCCATTTTGGTTCAGTGTGGCAAATATCTTCATCTGCAAATAATGGAGAAAAAGAATACAAATAACAGTAAACAAAATTTTCTTGTTAATATATTTACTCGTTACATGTGTTTTCTTTAATATTTTTTCCCCTAAACTCAATATGTGCAGGGCCTGTTGATGTGGTTGATGAAGTGACAGGTGATCTGAAGCTTTTGTAGAGGCTTCTCTATTGGACTGAGTGAATGACTTTTAATCCAAGTGGTGGAAACTTTGCTGGGGATTTTGTGGACAGTGCGGTGCAAGGAATATTTTATTTAAGAAAAACATCCAGTCTATGGAAAGCCTTAGCCGGCAATTCTTGATCATTCTTCTGTCAAATTTGCAACTATTATTTCCAATGATGGCGAAAATCCTATAATGGCTCCATGATGAGTTGTATTTTTTTTTTTTGGGAAACACAATGCAGGCCAAATTTTACTCTCAATTGAGAGGCAAGCACCAGGGATGATTTCTTTAGGATTCGGACCTGGACTTGGATAATCTTTTATTGAAGTTTTCCCCTTATGTGATGGCCACTTTGATTTTCTTTATCTATGGAGTCAACAAAATTGAAGTTGAATTATGTCTTTGCTGAGAGAATGATATCACAAAAATGGTAGTACTTGTTAGGAATGACAACAGAGCGAGGTGCAGGGGTCATTCCTTGTCTCCACTGCTGTCCTTTTAACCGAAGGAGAGGGAGAAGTGGGCGGGGCAGGGCAATTTTGCTCCTTGCCTTAAACAAGACACCGAAATTTTTACATTTATACATGAAATTCCCATGGTGCCTTGGGAATGAGCATAAAAGTTTAAACGGGCAACTGAATGAATATGAATTAAAAAGGTTGATCACCCATCATCAATTGTTACTCATTTATGTTTATCGTTAGCTGCTGATGTGATACTGAATTAAACATACTAAATATGTCCCAAGAATGTTTTACTTATAAGTTGATTTATTATAATTATGGATGATGTGGTGGGTAGGATATGCCAAATAAATTTCCTACCTAACTCAATTATGTTCAAACGTGAAAATTACCGTTAAAATGTCCCTTTGGAATGCTGGAGAAATAGATCAACGTGGCATAAATACACAATAATGTGGTTAAAGTTCTATATAGGGTGTCATCAATACACTAATTATTTTTTCCGTTGGAAAAAAAACTAATTATTTTAGAAAAAAAACTAATTCTTTTATTATTTTAATATTCACTATTTTATAATTTTTAATCTTGTATAAAAAAACGTTTATTAATATAGATGAGATTATAAGCAGAAACAGTTCTCTCCTCACAATTATTGGCTTTTGGAGATAGGAGTGAACAAATGTTCAATTCGATTTTTTTTACTAAAATTAAATAAATCAAATTTTATAAAATTAAATTCAAATTTTTAGAAAAGAATTAATTTAATCGATTAAATCGAAATTTATATACCTATAAATTGAACTGAACTGAACATATAAAAACTTAGTTGATTCGGTTGGATTAAATTACATGTATTTTAAATTTAGTTCGATTTAAATTAGTTTGATTTATTAATAACTTCAGTTAATTTAGTTTTTTTTTATCTAAAATCCAAATCAAAAATTGAAATTTTTAAAAATTAAATCCAAACCAAATTTATTTTATCACAAGATCAAACCGAATCAAATTAAACCAATGCAGTCCGGTTGTTTTTGCTCACCCCTACTTTTCAAGTGTTCCACATGTTACGCACTCCATCCATCTAGTCTACTACTTTGGCCATCTAACACGATCTTAGGATCAAGGTGGGCATGAATCTTAAAAGTTTTGAATTAAATTAAATTAAATCAAAATTAAAAATCTTTGATATAAATAATAAAATATTTTTATTAAATTATATTAATTTTTTTCAATTAAAGTGACATTAAAAATTTTATATTATTTAAATTAAAAATCAGATCAAATCATAATCTTTCCAAATTAAAAAAAGTGAATAAAACCGTAGTTTATATATATATATATATGCACAAATGTAAGTCTAGAAAAGGCATAGAACAGCAGAGTACTCAGTGGAGCTGAGGTTGAATAATGCATAGAACAGTAGAAAGAGTGAAGGAGAATGAAGGGCCATATTTGGGGTTAGTTACGGCTTACCCTACTGAAGAAAGGGCACTTCAACTGTCTGGTTTCTTTATCCCTCGCTCTGTTATCCCTTGGACCAACTTGGGAGTTACCTATTTTTCCCTCTCTCTCTCCTGTTATCTTTACAGTTACGTGCTTGTTTGGCACTGCGTTTAAAGTCTAGAAAAGGCATATTTGTTCAATATAGATAGCCTTGCTCAAGTCAGCTCCATTGGCCCAAATGGCAATTCCCATACTCAACTTTCACTGGTATAGTCTACTGGTCTTTCATAAGAAGTATTCCGATCGTAACTGCAAGTTGTGAGACTTCTAGTCCTTTGTGCCAGATTTTGATGGGAAATTCATATTGATTTTGGGCTTTTCAAGTTTCTAATTTGCATTGATGATCACATGATTGGAATGTGATTTTATTCAATTAAGTGACTAAATTTTTGTTAATATTGCAATTAAGTATATGATACAACAGATTGCCCCCTCTTCGGCTAATTTTTGCTAGATTTTGAGCTGTGATTCCAAGGTGTATAACAATTAATTTATTTTTCTTTTTCTTTTTAAAATTGACTGAACTATTTTCTTAAATATTCAGAGTTTGATATGGGTAAATATTGTTTCTAAATTGCTTAGGAAGAAGATTTCATATTGGCAAGATCAGTGATGTTGATGTGATTTATGTGATGACGGGAGCAAATTGTAAGCGAATTCTTTTAATTTCTGTTAACACTATAGTAATTTCATCAATAATACTCCTGAAAGCACATGCCAAAAGGAAAACTTGTTCTCCAACAATTCTTCAAAACTTGTGTGTTCTTTAGTTAGATGCATGAAAAGAGTTAAAATGATGCGGAAAAATGAGTCGATAAAAACTTAGATATTTTTAACAATTTAAAGTGGATCATTTGGGTCAAATTTGATAAATAAATAAATTTATTATCTAAATATTTTAAAATTATACTCATTATGACATTGCAGTATTTACCAGGTTATACATAGTTAAATGCACGTATAACTGTACAACTCCTTGTTGATGCATTTGAAATTGAAGGGATAGGTCATTATGCAACGGCAAGAAGTTCTAATGATTCATTGTCTCCTGGAGAGGTTAGCGTCCCAAAATATGTTGCCCTTACCAGTTCTTGGAAATGGAAGGTACATGTCTAGAGTCACCTCATCTACATTTAAAAAAAAAAAAAAAAATCTCATGGCTTGTGAAATGCGGGAGTTCAAGTCTGAGAGAGGGCATCTACCAGAGCTAAAATTTGGAGCCTTTAATTTTCCAGAAAAAGGAGAAAATTTATTAGCAAATATAGATTTCACACCAACACAAGTCTACACCACTGAGAAATCTATGGAAGAGATGTTCTGGCTTCCTGTCGACTCAAAGTGGTTCAGTATCGCTTCTCAAACTTCAGGTTTGCATTTCTTGATTGTTTCTTTTAATTTATAGAAGTCAGAATGATATCATGGGTCAGTTTTTGAGCGTATATAACATATTATTTGTTTATAATATTTCTTTGAACTATAGATTACAACCTATTCTGCAGGACTTGAATTTATAACAATGTGTAAACGAGACCTACTGCCTGCCTAAAACACCGGAAATTGTGTGTGGATTGAGGGGTTCTACCACTGATATATTTGTAGCCAATTCAGCATAGAGAGAGTTTCTTTTCAAAGAATTGTGTCTCAATAGTAGATGAAGAGTGTAGTCATGGTTAGTAAAAAAAATTCTTAGTTATGTCTCAATTAATTAATGTTGTTGGTGTATTTACTGACTATTATGTTGGTGCTTGACGCAGACCTCCATGCTTTCTTGGTGTATCGGATATGGCCGGTGGAGGAAGAAAACTGGCAGACACAAGCCTGAGTTCTGTGGCCTCTGTTACTGCTCTTATTGTGGCCGTTGAGTTTATAAAATTAGCATGTAGCAATAGGATATATGCTGCCTAGAATCATTAAACCCTTTGAATGTGATATTAATTAAGCTCATTTGGATTATTTATTGTTGTTTTATGCCTTTTGGGATAATTTGGATCTATGTTCACTTCTATTTATCAATAATCACTAAAGTATGGTTCAAATTTTATTAAATATGATTTTATTTAATTGAATTATTAAATTTCATTAATCTTATAACCAAGTATTGAAAAATAAAATTTACTCTTTTAATGATTGAGAGTTTTTTTTTTCATTTTTTTGACATGAAAGATGATTTCATTCATAAAAAAAAATTAGCATAATGATTTTATATCGTTGTAATTCCATAAAAAATAAATTTTAAGATAATCTATTATACCACAGATAAAAGATAATAATATTGATTTAAAGGATTGGATCATGCTTGATGCCAAACGTTAATCATTGTTCGACTCTCTTTACTTTTCTGCAAGGTCGTCAAAAATATACATTAAACTTGATATTGAGTTATCTTTCAGAAATCAAGTTACCAAGGCAATAAAATAAAAGCAATTTATCAAAAAAGATATATGAAACATCAAAATAGAAAATTTTATATTAAAATAGATAAGATCTTAAGATCATCCAAAAAAGATATACCTGTGTATATATATATATAAAAAGAAAAAGTAGGTCTTAGTATTATTAAAATATAAAAAAGAAAATAAAATCAATGTCAATCTAAAAGAAAAAAAGAAGAAAATAAAATCACCGTCAATTTAAAAAGATGTCCAAAGGTGGCTCCAGAAGAAAGAAGAAGAAAAAACTCAAGAAAGGAAAAAAGAGTCGAGAGTTCCTAGAAAGGAGAAGTGGCGGTGGTTATTATTATTATTATTATTATTGTTTCAGATTCAAGAACGGTGATGGCTATTCTTGATAAGATTCTCCATTTCAGTTGCTGTATCGCTCGTGAGATATTTAACCTAATTGTAGAAACCCCTCAATTCCATGAAAAAGTTTAAGTGGAGTTTCCACCCAAATGACAAGATATAAGCTTTTTGCTTCTCAAATCTCAAGTGAATGTCTCAGACTGGAAGTAGAGCCATTTTCGTTCAGTATTCCAAATATCTTCATCTGCATAAAATGGAGGAAAAGAATGCCGATAACTTCACTAAAATTTTATGATTTATATATCTACCTCATTTCGTGTGTTTTCTTTAATATTTTTTTTACAATATATATATATATATATAGGTTCTCGTGAGGATTCGATTCACCTAGTCTTTGACTTCAATTCATGAATTTGAATATACTAAATCAAACTCATTAATTGCACTGTAAAATATTTGAAATTAAAAAAGTAAAAAATATCCAAAAAATCTATAAAATCAATTCTAACAAAAATAATAAATCAAAATGACACCAATTATTAATTTTTATCTAATTTAAGTCGATCTATATCAATCCAAACCTTTTTTTGTAAATTTAATTTTTTTTAAAAAGAGCTCGAAATATTCAAATACTCGAATTGAACTGTACTCATCTATTAATTTGAAATATTCAAATCAAACTGAAAATCAATTAATTTAAGATGAATATTTTTTTTATTTTGATTTGGAATCAATTCTTTTTATTTTAAATATTTGATTTTTAGTTTGATTTCAAATAATTTCAAATAACCAATTTAAACTTGAACTCAATCACCTCAATCTTCAACTTTATTAATCTCTTCATATCAACAAAGGTTACTATTTATACTTGCTAATGTAATATTATATCAATATTTTTTAGTCCAAAGCTGCATGGTCTTTTAGTATATTATGTAAATAGTTATTTCAAATTAATGTTGTACTTCAACAAATATTTAATATTTATATGCCGACATCATAATATGCATGTTTCAGTTTTTTGGTTGTTATTGAATTTAATTGTCAAGCTGCTTTCAACCTAATTGATATGTTCACGTACACGTTAAAAAATTTATTTATCCATAATCTTATTCAAAAAAATTGTTAAACTGCTATAATTATAATATTTTATATTTCATAAGCATATTTAATTTATTTATTTTAATGTCAATATATATTATTAATTTCAATTTTAAAAAATTATTTTTCATTTATTAAACAATTACGTATAACATAACCACGAGTTGTTATTTTATATTATATTATATTATATAAAATTGTTATATCAAAAAAATTTAAGTAGAAAATAAGAAAGTTCATTATCGTATAAAATTTTTTAAAGAGAAAATTAAAAAAATTTAAACAATAAAAATTATAAACAAAAAGATAAAATCATATAACAAAAAATTTCTAAACAAGAAATTAGAAAAATTTAAAAAGTAATAATTTTAAATAGTAAGCTAAAATTTAAATTAATTTCATTGATTGATCAAAATTCCGAGTATATAAATGCTAGTATAGTATAATAGATAGTTAGAAATTATTTCATTTAAATTTAATAAATTTTCTCTTAAAACTATGCTACACAAAATTTAAAGTATAAATCAATAAATAATTTTTTGATATAATTATCTCATATGTGTATATAATTTATAATTATCTATTAATTTTATTTTTGAATATGAAAAACTTAATATTATTTATTTGATTGATTATTAGAAATTACTTTATTTAAATTTAATAAATTTTCTTTTGAAATTGTGTCACATAAGATTGAATGTATAAATCAAGGTCTAATTATTGAGTTCCTTGACATTTGTCATATTTACTTAGGTCATCTCTTATTTTTCAATATTATATTAAGTCATCCTCATGTTTGTCTCATTATATTAAAAAATTCTTCAAGCGTTAAAAAAATATTTTTTCATTAAATTCATATGAACGCCATAAGAACTTTTTAATGTAGCATAAAAAATGTAAGAGATAATTTAACATAATATTAAAAAGTAAATGATAATTTAGTTAAATATAGCAAACGTCAAGAATTTAGAGTAATTAATCTAATAAAATACAAGAATTATTTTTTACTAGATTTTCTTTGATTAATGAAGAAAATAAATTTTTTAACATTGAAATGACTTTTTAATATAATGGAGCAAAAGTGAGGGATGAGTTAGTATAATGTTGAAAAGTGAGACAATTTAGCTAAATATGACAAATGTCATAGGTTTCGGAGTAATTAATCCATAAATTTATAACATTTTTTTTACAACAAACTTTATACATAATTGTAAATTTTAAGAAATTTATCTTATTATTTATTTATTTGATAATATTTTTATAAAATAATAATTATTTAATTAATTATCTAATTATTTAATAAACATAAATATTAAATTTATTTAAAATTTATTATTACAATGATTCCATGCAATGCGCGGAATTTACAGCTAGTTTATATAATTTGACTGTAGCTGGAATCACTCAGCTATATTTATTAGCGCCGCTGATATAAACTCAAGGGCTAACTATATTTAGCCTAGCAAATAAACGACATGCCGTGATGACTACAGTCCTCAATGCAGGCAGCGCTGCTACTATTCCAGGTAACAGTAACAATGAACTCCACAGCAGCATGAAGAGCATTGACAGAGCCCAAATAACTATAGCTTTCGCATGCGGTCGATCCACCTGCTGTGTTCGATACGCCCCTAAACGCAATAAATGGCAACTCGTTTGATAACGCTACCTGCAAAAATCAAAGGCAATCCAACAGTAACACTCACTATCATTAAGTGAATTTCATGAATAATTATAAATAGTTATTATTATTTTCTCTTTTTTAAATTAATTTAATGTATCTAAAGATTTAATTTGTTTTTTTATTATACTGTTCAATGCAATAGCAGCCGTCTCTTCATCCACAGTTGAGACCTTGAACTTCTTGTAAAGGTGTTCTCCATAAGCTGCGTTTTCAACGTATATATCTGCACTGGATGCCCTCAATCTGTACACAAGGTCTGGTGCTCTGGTAGGCACTTGGTCGGGCCAAGACATTACTGCAGCTCCACATGTATTAATGTTAACTAAAGATTTAATCCATTGCTTCCAAAAAGAATAAACAAACCGTTAATTAGTGATAATATAGTGTTTGCTACTTAGTACATCAGCCTAATTAATAAAAAAAAATGTTAGCAATGGACACTTGATTGTGGCCGTTGTCGTTCATCTATGGAGTTTATGCCTTTTGAAGGAGCTTGTGCCACACTTGACTTTGGTAAACAATTAGGCGTCACTTTTCAGGATAAGGAGTCATTTTGAATCATTGTGGTATCAAATCTCTGAGAATTTTTCAAAGTGGAAGGAGTTGCAGTCCTAATTTTCCCCTCCTTCTATGATGGCATGGTTCCCATTTTGGCTTACCGTTCTCGCTTTGTGGCTTTTCTGGATTCATCTCTAAATTTTGATGATTCTTGAGATTGTTTCTCCTACTGTTTTTTCTTGCTCTCAGCAGGTTTTGGTGCCTATGGTTTCCTTTGGGCGTAAGGGCGCTTATGATGCTAGTCATCTTGGGTTTGGAGTTATGTCTGATTTTTTATTCTTTGCTCCTGGCTTTGTTACGTGTCTGCTATTTTTAAGTGATTGTAGGATCTGAAATGGTTGTTGTGGTGTTCTCAAATTCTGAACAGAGTTTTGAAGCTCAAGATAACATGTTCATAGCCCATCAAGCTGGCATAGGTAAATGGCATTGTGGTGATCAATGTGGCTATGTTGCTTTCTCTACTGAAGACTTATCATATTCCTTAGAGCTTGCGTTCCTTTTCTGAATCATTTATGGTGTTGTGATTCTCTTATCCTTTTCGAAAAGTGCTTGTTGCCAGCCAATAATCAATTACAGTTGTTTTTCCTTTTCTTTGTTAAGTTTTTTTGGGACTGTGCTTTGGTGGCTAGCATCTGTTTTAGGTTGATTATTGGGTTCTTTACTTATCAAATGCTATTACCATTTTTTTTTTAATTTAGATCACTCGGTATCCGAAAGTCATATTAATCTCAATTAATTAAGTTTGAATCAGATCAGACTTCAAAAGGTAAAATGCTCTCCCAATATTAATATTTTCATTCAAAAGACTCGAATTTGAGATATTACTTAAAAAGAATCGAGTTTTTTATCATTCGAACCTAACATTAATTCTCTTTTTGTATATTAATAAAATTTTTGCTTATAAAATAAAAGTTATTTACTAAAATAAGTTTAACGTTCATTTTGTATATGGTGAGTTTTATGTGTGTATAATGTCGTTATATCAAATTTTAAACTATATATGTAATTTATTAATTATTTATGATAATTCTATTCAAAATGAAATACTTACATACACTAATAAAATTATTATCTAATCATTTAATATTATATAAAATATTATAGTGTTCACTTCTTCCTATATGTATGTACATAGTTAGAGAGATGGAGAGAGAGAGAGAGAGAGAGAGAGAGAGAGAGAGAGAGGAACCTTAATTCGAGTGGCTGTGTCGAACCACGTTGAGTTGATGGGAAGCCAGAACAGAGTGTGTTTTTGTCCTGCAGTGTACAATGTTGTTGGTCGGGCGTCTACAGTTCCGAACACACTTCTTCCTGGCTCTGGATAATTGTAGTCTCCGAATTTCAGCTGCCCTTCCTTTTCCTCGAATTTTTTTATTATGACCAACGCAAAGGCAAAAAATAATGTTATATATTTTCGGAAAAAGTTTGGTGTCGAGAGGAGCTGCACTTAATTTTTATAGCATTTAAGGCAGCATTTGACTTATTTTGAATACAGAATTTGTTTAACTGTATGTATAAAAAATGAAAAAAAAAAAAGAAATTTATAAATGAGATGAAGAAATTTTATATCAAAATATAAAGTCAAATATAGTCTAATATGATTATTATTACCATTATGGAAGCAATAGACTCATTGATAATTTCTAAAAAAATTACAGAAAATAAATAAAAATATTTAAAATTAATTAAAAAAATTTCAAAAATAAACTTTTGAGGGAATAAATTATGTATCTAAAAAAAGACAGTCAAATGCTGCATCGTGTGCTAAAATATTATTAGTGTAGCTAAAAGCTACACGTATCATTGTTCATTTTGTTTTGAATTTTCGTTTGTTAATTTTAACGTTAATCATTGGAACTTGTACGAGTACGACCTTCCAATTCCAAGCTCCTGTGAAGGCAACTTGGCAAGGCACAACAACATGGCCAATGAACAATTTATCATTAACTGATCCAGTGGTCCCATAATGAACAATTCCTTCAATATCAAATGTATCGACAAGGAGCTGCACAGCAGAAGCTGCATTTGCTGATGCCTCTCCTGTCTTTACATATACAACATCAGCTCCCTTGATCTTTCCAATGTGGAATGTTCTTCCTACGTAGCCAAGAAAAAAGCATACAAAAGCAAAAGCCAGACTAAGTAAGGTCCCATAAGAAGAACTAGCTAGCCATAATAATCAAGGTAGAGAGAATGAAGTTGACCGCCCAATACGACATTAGGGGCATAGGTGCTATGAACAAATAGATTAGAGGCTAAAGAGCCTTTTCGTTGGCGTCAGAAATCAGAACGAGACCCAAGTAAGGCCCTTCCTCGTTGATTCTCCGGATAACATCTTGAAGAGGGTGTTCCTCAGCGGCATGGAAAGTTGTGCCATAGCCAGTAGCCCAAGAACCACTATTGCCTTTTCCACACTGCACATGTTATCTCTTAGCATTGATAAATTTCCTCCCCTAAATTGAGAGCAGGAGAAAACGAAAGCCAAAGTGTGATGTAATTAATAAGAAGACAGATTGTTTTGTTGGCAAAAATAAGCACCTTTATATAAATGCGAAGCTGAAGCTGATCAATAATTTTTCTCTTTCTACTATTTTAAAATTAACTAAAAAAGAGGTTAATCCTGGACACGGTAACACACAAATCCAGCAATTTCTCTCCTGCTCCTTGGAACTGAAGTTTCAACATGCTTTCGAGGAGCCAATTTCGCTGCAGTTTAGCTAGCTAATTATTGAATGACTTTGCCTATTATTAAGTTTCACGTATTGGGGGTGCCTCCACAAAGAATGCTGTTATGACTTCTCCACATTTTTTTGGTGTCTTTTGTTGGAATTTGTTTTATGTGGACTAATATTAATTATGGGTTGATTTTAATTATTTATAAAATGGATTGAATAATATAGTTTATTGATTTGGGGTAAGCCCAATTTAAATGTAATCAATTGAGTTATGAGCTTGTGACACCTTTATGGGCCAATATGGAAGACGGTCAGCGTAGACCTATTTTAACATGAACCTGTGATGAGTGGGCCTGTTAAAATTATTATAAATAGGCTAAGTCCTCTCTCCTGCCTTCATAATATTTGACAACCCTAGTTGCTACACCCATTGGTAGCCGTCTTGTGGGAAGGTCAAGGAGAGGAAAACTTAGCTCTCTTTTTTCAACTTTTCTGATTTGTTATCCGAGTGTTTTATTTTCAGTGATCGGAATAATGACGTAGAACAATTTATGATTCAATGCGTAAAGAGGTATGCAACTTGTTTCCGCTTTCAGATCTACTGTGGAAATAGGTACGCAATTTTCCTTCGGCTTATTATAAATAGTGTTCTAAATTCATGCACTAGATCCTAAATAAATTCTTACTTGTGGTATCAGAGCATGAAATTGTACATGGTTTAGAACCATAAATATTTTGTATTATTAATTGAAAAAAAATTATTTTGATAATCAATATTGTTGTGTTGCTTTGATAGATATATTATATTTGTCTCCATAGTCACGAACTCTTCTGTTAGCTTGGATGGTTCGGGAGGCAAGCAGACCTTTGATAGGTCTCCAGTTCGAGCAGTGTAAGCGATAACTGATGTTGTTGAATTGATATAGTATATATATTTGTTTGCCCCTATTGTAACAAGTAGCTCACTTAACTCGGACCGTTGTGGCGTAGAGAGTTTGATATGAGGTCGCGGGTTCGAACTCGCGTTTGCCAAAATCGTTCCTTTTTTGCCATTTTTTTTTCTCTTCCTCTCCATGAGTTACCTTCCCGTCCCTTTCTACCAACCATTCTTGCCTCTCTCTCATAACCATCCACCTTAGTGACTTCACTGGAAGAAAATTTCCCAGTTTCATCGTCACATTGTCCCCTCTTGTCAAAGACACTATGTCCTGGTTTTTTGGGGCAAAACACTAGGTCTTGGGAAATCAAAATCCATATCCCAGTAGGCTTCACTCTTTGAAAATCCAAGATCCCTACCACGATCTGTCAAACCATGCCCTGTGTCACGCTCATCATCTGCCCAATCTGACCTGGGATTCAACCGAACTAACGCTAATGGACTAGGGAAATAGTCTTCCTGCTTTCGCTCTTCCTCAGGCATGGCAGAACCACCCACACCATGGATTTTGGCACCATTATCTAGTAATCCATTGCTAAAGTTGTTTCTTGATTGTAATTGTGGACGCATATCAACAAGTGTGCTCAATTGTATGATATGGTTGTTGATTGTTGGGTGATACCGGTGAAGAAATCCCTGTCCGATTCAAGATCTGCAAACTGTGATGCGAAAAAGAAAAAAAACAGAAGGGAAGGGGTTTCGTGGGTCTCGAACCCACGACCGCGGGGTGCATAGCCCCAAACGTTACCGTCTAAGCTATGTGACCTATCTGTTATTTCCTTGTGTGAGTAATATTCAAATAATCAATGCTTATATTTATTTGCTTCACAACATATATTTCAATTTTATTTTCAATAATTATTAATATATATTAATATACTAATATTTAGGTGGTTTATATACATAATTGATTATCTATTTATTATTTAGTGACATTGACCTTGTGATAAAAATTAAATAAATAGATAATAAATATTTATTTTGCATATATATGAGAAAATAATCATGTACTTAAATTGTGTTTGGTATCTTGTGTATTTTTTTTGATATATATATTTGTGTTCAGTATGTATTTTAATTGGACTATAATAAATCTCTAATTAAAAATAATTTTATGGGTTGATATGGAAGTTACCGCCAAAGTGGGACATCCATTGAAATTCGTAGAATTATTTTTAATTTTTTTGCGAAGAGATAATTCCAAATCAATGTATTTAATAATCTGCCCAAAGGGGGTTATTAGATGCATTGATTTTGGGAGAGCTTGTTGAAATGAAAAGAAAATTTCAAATTAATGTATATAATGACTTACCCAAAGGGGGTTATTAGAAGCATTAATTTTGGGAGTGCTTGTTCGAATGAAAATTCCAAATTAATGTATATAATAGTCTGTCCAAAGGGGGTTATTAGATGCATTGATTTTGGGAGGGCTTGTTGAGATGAAGCTATTTGTGCTTAGAGTTGCATTAGTCTAGAAAGTTTGTCTGCCCAAAGGGGATAGATTTCTCGAAACTGGTGTGAACTTGATTGTGAGCTTCATAACTAGAATTTCTATTGCATGTGCATATTCTGCCCAAAGGGGAATATGTAGTGATG